>OMPB01041219.1:0-16466 GCA_900312615.1 Stylephorus chordatus | reverse complement strand
TTAAATCCTTGTTTCTCCTAAACCGTTGTATATTCCTGCACGAAACTTGGTACACATAATCTAAAGACCAATATCTAAAATCCCAGTTGTGGAATAGTTTGTATGTCAAAAAACAAAGAAGATACAAGCCAATGAAATAGCGATGGGCGTGGCTTTTCACAAAAACGCTTATATCAACATCAAAATCGAATCTGGCGATTTCGTTTCAATAGAATAAGTTGTTCAGAACAACATTCTGAATCCAACGATACCAAGACTTTGCAGATTGGTAAATAAATGCCAGAGATACAGGCATTTAAAATTCCACCAAAATTGCCCATAGAGTCCCATTCAGCCTCTATAGCGCCCCCTACAATATTTAAACGGAATAGCCATGATAACCATGACAATAGTTAACAATGATCTCAGCAGTAGAACATTTCTGTGTGTTCTTTTTTAGAATGTTTATCAAGATGATAACCATGACAACAGTTACATGTTGTTACAATGTTCTCAGCAGTAGAAGAGAGTAGCAGAGTTAGAAGAGAGTAGTAGAGTTAAACAAGAGTATTTTCAGCTCACTTGATCAGCTCAAGTTGTCATTTACACTCTGCACTGCAGGACTGACTTCATTGCTGCTTGCAGCTATATTTGTATTTATTATTAAATATGTATTAATTTTGTTTTATTTATTTATTATTTGTCAATAATGAATACATATTGATTTATTGAATGAATGTGAAATCACGTTCACGTCCTATCATGTTCACCAGAACATTGCTTTTGTTTTGAAATCAGTTCTTACTATTACCGTAACGCCTATACACGTACCGCAAAACAACGTGAGGGCTAGTTTTACCGACGTGTTTGTCAAAGTGGAGGCTGGCTTGACTGCATTGGGTATTCGACACTGTCATGCGATAATGTTTACTTTTTTCTGAACTTTCCCTGGATTTCAGATTTCATGCACTTGAATTCAACCGTGTATCGATAATCGATAATGGTTTTATAGATTTCTAATATAATTTTACAAGAATAGGTTTCTGGTGAGACTTTTTTTCTTTAATTGTTGTAAATGATTTTCTTTGATCAAATGGAAATGTGGTTTATTTGATACGCATGCTAGCTAAAGCTAACTGTCAAATTAGTGGCGGGTGTTACAAACACTAACCCTATGTCTTTTATATGTAACCGTAATGATCATTTCAACAACATTTGTTAGTGGAACACTTAAAATATATAATTTAACTGTTGGTAATATCTGCGAATTTGATTCTGTTTCAGCGTTAGCGTCTTAGCATCGCTAGCTTTGTAACGTTATGTCTTCCTGCATCTGCTTTCGAAATGAAACTGCCGAGTATGATTTCCTTTCGTTTTATTTACTTACCAGAAATATAAGTCGTCCGAGTTTTAAGTTAAACTCGATCAATCTACCTAACTACTGTTTTAAATGTATAAGTGATCATTGAGGTGTGTCATGTAAGGGCGATTTAACGATTCGTGTGTTATCGTTATTTCTTTTCTTTTATTAAAATGTTGTATTTTTTATACCCAGTAGAAGAGCAGAAATGAGCAATATACTTTGCAAGAGAATCAAAGACCTGGTGAAGAATTATGATCTTAGTCTGGAGAAGCGTATAATAAAAGGAGCCTCCAACCTGACGTGTGCTGATGAGGACCTGCGTAATCAAGTGGAGGAAATTCTGAGGAATAGTGTTGCCGAAGATGTACGTTCACTGGGGCTGGATTCACTGGAGGTGATAGAAGAGTCTCTGAAGGCAACCTTCACAGCTCCACTAGTATCTACTGCAAGTCCATGCAGGGGGGGGATCAGGGGACTGGAAAAGGCCTTTGAAGTCCTGGAACAAGCCGCTTTAAATCTTTACTTGGCTCCCTGGAGGGAGGAGTACACCGTTGTAAAGGTTGGTTTTGTTAAATAACTAGTCTTTGTGTACCTTTTATCCTTGCATCCAAATATTCAATTCAGGACACTTGCTTCCCTTCCTCAGATGTACTCTGGTATATTGACCCACTGCATCAAACCAGTGCTGTCCTCGTCGCAGATTGTAAAACTGTTTGGGTTACTAGGATACCAGCCCTGCCCTGGCCAGCAAGATCAGCTTCTCCGGCGACGGTCCGGCTTCCACTCTGCCTCCCCGGGCCATCTCCTCCAGCTGTCCTGTGCTTTCTTCCTGGCACGCTGTCAGTGCCAGTTCCTACTGGCTGCCTTGGGGAGTCATGGGGGTGAGGCAGAGTGGGAGCTGGGCCTAGTGACAGAGCGGCGGAAAGGACTCAGCCTACAGGTCAGTCCGCTCATAATGTGAGAAGTCGATCAATCATTGCATTACGTTTTAATTCTATTTGTGATTTCTATTTTTTATTTATATAACATTTTTAGAGAAGTGCATCGTTGAGATGTTATGTCTCCAGTGGATAGTAGTAAAACTCCTAATTGTCCAAGTTACTCCCCCATCAGGTGGCTCTGGACAACACCAGGAAGTTGCTGGATACCGACCAGATCGCAGAGGAAGTGCTGGGGGAATGTTGTGCAGGAGGTGAGCTGGAGCTGGATCTAGATATATACACCGGCCGGGGTGGAGTTGTCTACTGTGACAAGGGAGGGGGCCCCCGATCTCTGTCATGGGCAGCCAATTGCAGCAGCCATTCACCCACTGCTGCTCTTGCACACAGCAATGGGTTTACTTCCCCATCCTCTTCATCCTCCTCCTCCCCAAACGCCACCACCATCCATCGGGCTGGAGAGCCCCGCTGTGTCTCCACACTTAACTGCCAACTCTCCAAGACCTCCCCGCCAAGACTGTCCCCACCGGGCGCCACCAGAACGGCATCAGCCGCGTTAAAACATGGGGCACCCCCCGATGAACAATCACAGAGGCAAGTGTTCGACAAAAAGGAAGATCAGCTGTGCAGCCCGATGGCACAGGCATCGGGGTTGAGCAAGTGGGAAGCCTCATTGCCACCAACACCCGAACACTTTTGTAGCTGTGTCGAATGCGGCGGTCAGTGCCTCAAGCACTGCTTGAACTGCAACTCTCTGCACAAACAAACCTGCACATTACTGCATAAGTGCCAGGTCAATGACCACACTGCAATGCCTTATAATACCATGGAGGAGAACAGTAAGACCAGGCCACTGTCGACACAAGGTGTCCCAGAGCCAGGTTGGAGCGCGCCTCCACCCCGTATCAACGATGGTGCGGCGACGTCCTCCTTTGTTTTGTGCAAAAGCCCAGATTCAGTTGGAGCCCTCCATCAGCCAATGCCTTACCACAGCTGTTGTGACCTGGCTTGTCCTGATCCAAAGTTAGTGTGTTACACTTGCAGTGTCTTTCACTCCATTCCTTGCAGGGATGTTCTATTCTGTCAGAATAACCACGAGAACGACCGCCTCGGGTTCTGCCAGTGCGGGGCGCCGTGTTCTAGAAAGCCTCTCGTTTTGTGTAGATACTGTGGCACGGAGTATTGTAATCCGTGCTGGTACAGGAACCCGCTTACGTGCAGCTGTGGCCAAACATTTGATCAGTCTTCAGGCGTGTGAAAATATCCTTAAACTATTGCATAATTGAGGCACGTTCAGCCAAATCAGTGCCTTAGATTTAGATTGTAATCTAAAATTCTTCATAGAATCAAGCAAATTAAACGTCACAAATCGATTCACGAAGTAAAACATGCCTTTTTGATCACTAAAGAATTTATTAAAGTTTTTTATTTGGGCCTTTTAAGACCCTTTGTTATTCAATATTGTATTCAATTTCTAAGTGGCCATGTAACAGTAAAATGATCAACTACAAAAGAATGATGAAGTACATCTGCTTGTGGATTTTTTTTTTTTACATCTTTGTTGCCAGCAAACATTAATAAACTGCATTAATAAAATTAATGCCAAAAGGGAAATACTACTAGTTGACATTCATTTACTTTTTTTTTTATTTAAAATTTTATATATCTTGACACTCGCATCTAGCTGACTTTGGAAACTTGGTTGCATAGCACTTCAATTTAAATTGTACGATTTCAATGTTCTATGACTCGCTTGCTAAGTGGCTTTGAATAAAAGCATCTGCTTAATGAATAAATACATTTTAATTGGCATTAAAATACACTTTCAAAACAAATTAATACCTATATGTAGCAAACTTGGTGGGAAATAAGTCCAACAAACCAAAAGTCACATTTGATGGTTTCAGATAATTTGAGCATTACATACCTAGTTCACCAGCCCATTCTTCACAGGGTCATAGGTGGCTGGAAGGATACCATCCTAGCCATTAGCTCATACGTGCCCCAACATTCGCACCTACAGGTTATTTAATATCCCAATATTTAATGTCCCAAATTTGCCTGACGGGCTGGGTCATTCAGTGGTATGTTGAATGGAATTGTGTCATTATGAACTTATTGTGACACAGTATTTGTCCTAATTTTTAAGAAAATATGCCAGAGTTTATCACAATGTCTTTTTAAATATTAGCAGAAAAGGGGGTAAGAAAAAAAACTAAAACATTTAAGTTTTATAATTTTAAGGAACATTGAGATAATTTATAAAAAACATTCATGACAAATACATTGACTTTGCTTTGGCCATCCAGCACAACTGGAACACACTAGTTACATTCATTATGCATCAGGATCCACTTCTGATGCCCATGCCTACTTTATAAAGACCACATCATCAATGATATTCAGAGTATAAAGGCTCTGCAGGGGCCTGTTGACTTTGTCGGAGAGGGCCCCTACTCGTTGTGCATTGGCCAGTTGATGTTGATGAAAGTCTTGCTGTCCATGCGGTCGATATACAGCAGGCCATCCAGGTGGTCCATCTCATGCTGGATGATTCGGGCCGGCCAGCCACTCACCTGCCACGTGATGGGTTCAGCCTTCTCGTTCAGACCTAGAGGGAAGAGAGGAGAGTTAGCCGATTGTGTGATGCCTTTCTGTGGCGTGTTTCACATAAACACATGGATTCACGACTGGTATACCCGACACTTCCACCGACACGTAGCGTGGCACCGTTGCAGAGAATCCCGAGATGCTCTCGCAGGCTTCCTGGAAGAGCATCATTCGTTCATCCAGCACTCGTACATTTGGGTTGACAAAGATCCTCAGGGGCTGGACGGAGAGACCGCGCGCCTCCCTGGAGGCAGGGGAGCTCTCCTCGAGCATTTTCTCAGGATACTCCAGCGCCAGGATGCGGAGCGGCACCCCAACCTGAGGCGCGCTCAGTCCGACACACTCGAGCCTCCGCATCACCTGTACCATAGTGTTGATGACCCGTTGAACCTCAGGGCCAGTAATGGCTGCTGGGTCTACAGCCGCAGCTTGTGAACGCAGCACTGGGTCCCCAACCTGGCAGACGTGACAGTAGGGAGGACTGGGTGGGGGTATGACCTTACGTTTCATGTACTGGAGGTATGAGCGCACCTTGACCTTGGTGGAATATGAGCATCTGGTGGTGAACGGAGAGTAGAGGAAGTTGTACGGACAACAAGAGGCGGTGACAGTGGCCGAATTCAGGCATCCTCTACTAGTGAAGAGAGGGACCTTTGATTTACCCAATGCAAAAGTTCCCCTGCACACCTGCAGCATTGGGTGAAGTAATGTTCTGTTCATGACTTAGTAAGGTTCCCCCTGAATGGTTGGTAGTCTAAAATGATTGAAAACAACGAAACACATTCACTATAAAGCGTTTTTAAACAACTTCTACGATTTGTCATATCGGCATACCCACCTGGCAATGTGATGTACGTCTACGTAACACTCGTCTCAATGGTCTCAATGCATGCAAGCATTTAGCAAGAGTATTTGCACTCTATACACACACTCTATACATCCCTTTACAAAAGATATGCTTTCATGACTAGTGAAAACACTCTGGAATCAAAAATGTCGATCCCCACATTCAACGTCTAATAACTACCAGGTCAGACGTCAAAGAATAACACAAACTTCACAGTAATGGTATTCGCACGTTGGCTTCTCAGTTGAATCATAGACTGAAACCGCGTAATATGTTGACAACTTTTATTTTGATAAGAGGCTTTGGCTGGCACGCAGATGTAATTTGCAACGTTTGCGACCGTAACCGGAAGCAAACACCCATCAACCAAGGGGTTGTTCAACAGCCTGTGCAAAACTTGCCAGTACATGTCCAGGCCAAAGCCGGCAAAGCGCAATAATGAATGGGAATCAGAAATAACCTATGCCGGACCGCAGACGCAAAGCTTTTACCCTCCCCAAAACAATCTCATTACCCAAGCAAGCAACACTGACGCACGGACACAACTGGTATCACCAGTTGTAAGCATGGAAGAGAAGGAAGTTGAAGAATTTGATGCCTCACAACGCAAGTGCACACACAGCTATCCAAACTTGCAAGAGATGATAATAGAATATACCTGGGCTCACAAGATGAAGGATGTAGGCCTACAAGAAGGTTTGCAGATGTAAAATACGTTTAGATGCGTATGTATTTCTAATGGTAATTCGACTTTCTCAGTTGTCAACTCTTCATTTACAGTTGAACAACCATTAACTGACTGCAATGTTTATGTTTTATTTTCTCAGTTGTGGACGCCTCCGCATGGATAGATGTCAAAGAGCAACGTCTTACCCTGAGAGAGCCGTGGCGGCTGCGTGTAGCATCAGCCCAGGCATATTCAGTCGTAAAGAAGAGGGACGTGGAACATTATGAAAGAGTGATATCCTATTTGGATGCCACATACAGACTTCTGCCCGGACTTGTGGTCCCCATCAAACACATGAAGATCATGTTTGGACTAAAGACAATGGTATGAAAGATGTTGTTGTTTTGTGAAATTGCTCTAGAGTGTCAGCAATTGCATATGCTTAATTCGTTGACAATTATACATGATTTTCTACTCATTAAATAAAGAGACACAGGGCTCGAGCGATACAATTGAACAGCATCAGAAATGTGTAGGGGGTAGAACCCCTCCAGAAATATCAAATCCCTAAAAGGTTAGATAGCTTGTATTTTGTATTTTGGGATATTTTTTTTTCTTCTATTAAACAATAAATGATTTGTGTTTGTGAAAAACAAAGATTTGTGTCAGAAGAGTTCGCAAGATTTGCATTACTATTGTCTTAAGCTCTTATTTATTAGCATTTATATGTTTTAATATTGTGTAATACTTTGAGTATTGTATTTATACTTACTTGAATTTACCTCACATTGACTCTCATTTTAGATAATTATGTGGATGCTGAGGCAGGGGCAAAACACTGTGCCTATTATAATTAGAATCCTCCAGTTGTTTCCTAGCAAACTACCTCAATACCAAGATCATTGTGTAAGTACCCATGTAACTAACAGCTGTACTTGAGAAAGTGCTTACTAAATATATAAGATCTCAAACAAAGTAATTTCAACTGTTACTGTCATTTAACCATGTTTAATTTCGATTTTATCATTTCTGTTTCAACGTTTCCTTATTCAGACCAATCATCAAATGTTTTTAATGAGAAAAAACCATTTGGACTTCAAACTCTTGGCTCAAAGTCTTGCAATGGACAAGAAGAAAAATGATGATTATGTTCAGGTTTGTTTTAATCCCCAATACTCTTATTTAAGGCTTACTGAGAAACAGAATTTTATTAATAAGGCACTCGATCACTATACGAACTTGACCTTTTGCCTAAAGTATTTCTAAGCCATGTATTTTCTCAGTTTTCTTTTTTAATTATACAAATAAAAAGTATACCCCTTATGCCCATTAATAAAGCAATTCCTTTTCTATCCAGCAGGGTGCAGACTTTAACTATTAAAATGTTTAGTGCCAAACACAAAAATCCTTTTTGCTGGTTCTGTGTGAACTGTATTGAATACAACAAAGAGTACAGTTCATGGTGACTGTTTTTGCTTTTTCAGGAGAGATTTATTATTGGCCGGGATTGTTTAAAAAAAATTGTTTTAAAAAGACACATTTAATAAAAAAAAACAACATTTGGAACCTAGTGTTGCTATAGCAATTGTGATGTCTGATGATAGTCGATGTCATTGCTCAAACACAAGCCTTTTAGTGAGGCTTGTGTTTGAGCAACCCAATTAAAAACATGTCCAATGCTGGTTGTGTTTCAGAATGAAATGGAAGAGCAGTATGGAGAACATTATGCCCAGAAGGTAGAGGACAGACTTGTACACTATCTGCAGGAGTTAGAGATGGCCTTACCAAGAGATACCTACATTGATAAGGTCTGCCTAGGGGTGTGAATGTCCAACTAAAGACACGGGACTAAGTGTGCTTGCAAAGTGAATCATTGATGTGTGTATCATACCTAATGTGTTAATTTGTTCCTTTTGTGAACTAAAAAAAAAAAGGAAAATAATGATAAAACACAAAAACAATTTGTTTAGAAAAGTGATGCTTTTATTTTAAAAGTTTTATTATTGCAAAATGAACACCTTTAAATTATCTGCACTTACATTTACAGCAAGCTTTGGAAGTACATTTAAAATATCTTACATAGTGTTTACAAAAAACAAAGCTCAATCATTCAGTCTGCCTCCAGTGATCCACTTAAACACACCTGAACCATCACAAAGCATCTGTAATTACTTGTACTAGTCCAGTGCCCGTTCAAAACATGTCTGTTCCAAATAGGCGTTATTTGGATAAACTGACTACATATTGGGGCTGCACACTTGACATAACAGTCATAGAGCCCTGAAGCCCCGACCCGCTTCTGCACAGAGCTGAGCTTGTTTATTCAAAGTTTATTAATGATAATATATTACACGTGTCACGTGTCCAAATTGCACCAAATTTGACACTGCACGTCCATACAGAGAGTCCTTCCTTTATAGTTTGATTTTCTCTCTCTGATATTTTGCTGGCATGCTGGGGACATGAAACGTGCATATTTTGGCACTTGTAGTGCCCAAATATATTAGAAAAACCACCTTGCCTAAAATCAGATTTAAATAAGTTGTTAAAACCACAGATATGACATTGACATGATATTTTTGTAATTTCTACCTAGTTATCTCGCTAGTGCAGGAACGGGCCGATTGCTTGGCCTCCGGTATTGCTGCTTGCAGGTTTCTCAGTCACAGAGCCCTGAAGCCCCGCCCACTCTCCGGCTCCCTGTTCGGTTGTTTATTAAAAGTATCAATATTACATGTGTCACGTGTCCAAATTGCACCAAATGGGTCCCCAGCAATACACCCGCCAAGTGTGACGTACAGTAGATCGGATGAACGTTGTGGAGATAATCAAAGTACAGACAGACATCCATCCATACATACATACAGAGATTCCTTCCTTTATAGTTAGGTAATTACAACTGTCATAACTATTCTGCTATCTACACTCGGCTTGAGTCGGTGTTTCATTAACGGTGTCGTTGCACTACACTGTACTTGTATCTTCCTACTAATACTGAAACTTCTAACTAATATGCTTTCCAAAAAAAGTGCAAAAAGACACATGGGAGAGCAACGCAATACATTTTCATTCAACGAGAGTGAAGGAGGCATGGTTGGTGACGATGTGTCTGATTTGTTTGCATTAGATGTTACGGCAAGAGCATTCACTGAGCCTTGAGCAGAAACGTCTGTTGGACGTTATTACCTGTGGCTCCACACCTATAGCAGTATCCCTGAGGAGAACACTATGCCACGGTGAGACTAAATGCGTCATCATTCTTATTCATTGTTTAATTTTGTTATTGTTCATAGCACGTGGAATGCTGACCAAAATGAGAGGTTACTTTTATTTTTATTTTATTTTATTTTTTCAATTCTAGACCGATTCCCAGTCGGTCTATAAAAGGGCTGTCACTGATCAACTTACTGCCAACCTATCCAACAACAATCTTTCTGGTGAATTGGCTTTCAGTCCCGTCATTCTACTGAAACTGCCTTGATCCATCCATTCTATTCAAATACCCCTTTAACATTGATGTTTTTAACGTGGTCATTTTATTAAAATTTTTATTATTTACTACAGTGGTGCAGTGGTTTGCACGGTTGCCTCACAGCAAGAGGGTTCTGGGTTCGAACCCACTGGCTGGGGCTCTTCTGTGTGGAGTTTGCATGTTCTCACCGTGCATGCGTGGGTTCTCTCCGGGTACTCCGGCTTCCTCCCAAAGACCAAAAACATGCAGGTTAGGTTAATTGGTGACTCTAAATTGCCCATAGGTGTGAATGTGAGTGTGATTGTCTGTCTCTGTATGTTAGCCCTGTGATTGACTGGCGACCAGGGTGTACCCTGCCTCTCGCCCAATGTCAGCTGAGATTGGCTCCAGCTCCCCCGCTACCCTCTAGAGGATAAGCGGTTGAAAATGGATGGATGGATGGATTATTTACTATATTCAATCATCCCTTTAACTTTGATGTTTTTAATGCGGATGTTTTATTTAAAAAAAATATTATTTACTATATTCAATCATCCCTTTAACTTTGATGTTTTTAATGTGGTTATTTTATTGGAACGATTTTATTTGCTTCCTGTATGTTTTGTCCTATGTATTCTTTGTAATTGTAAAGTGTATTGGGACCATGCTGCATGGTGATTCTGCACTTTAAACAAAAATTGATTAAGGTGACAAAGGCTTTTACTGTTTTTGTCACATCAAAGCCTGCAGGAATTCTGCACAGGCGGCGGATGTGGAGCGTGTGCACCCGACCAAGAAGGCGGTGAACGACAGCGCTTCCTGGGCTGCACCGAGATACGAGACAGGGACAGCCCCTGAGGTGGTGCTGCTGACAGAGGCGGTACAGGAAACCGAGACAGCTTCCCAACGCCTATCCCAAGACAGCCCTCTTCTGTTCGCAATTGAGCAGCAGGAGGAGGGTAGCAATGAGAGAGGTTTCGCGGTGGGACGTCCTAAACCAGTGGAAGGATTGGTGAGGGAAGCTGTTGGCAGAGAAGCTGTGAAGGGGCTAGGGCACGGCTGCAAAGAGAGAGGCCTGGTCGAAGGAGACGGCAGCGGGAGGAAGCTTCCAGAAGAGGGAGCTGGGGAGGGCCGAGAAGCACAGATAAGCAGTGAATCTGAAAGGGCCTCCTCCTCTTCCTTGCAGTTCTGCTCCAAACACCAGTGCTGGGTGAGGAGCATCCTGCTTGAGTGCACAGAAGAGCTGCAGACTCGGTCGGACGTCACGTCTCCTCCGCTCATCCAGTCCTCTTCTTCCTCATCATCCCAGGACCTCACGCCCTCACTTCTTGTCCACTGTCGCCTCAACCACCAGCATGCTCCCCTAGAGGCCTCTAGCTCCATGCAGGAAACTGCCCAGGGTCCCAGACAGACCACGCCCACACATAACATGGTGTCTGGGTCACCCGAGAGAACTTTTGACAACATCACCAGGAAACAATCTCTACAACCACTCTGTTCATCAGGAGGAGTTTTGGTGGCCACTGCCCCCGTATGTCCATCACAATGCATGTCACCATCTCATTCCACCAAATCCAGCGAAGTAGGCGTTTTTTGCAACACAGTCTGCAAACTCTTCCCCGCTCCATTCCACGTGATAAGCCAAGTAGAGCCTGCTCTCAGCCTATCTAAAGCTGATGCTTCATTGAATCCCTTAGACCCGACACAGTGGCCAACCATAGGCCCTTCACCGGAGGCCGTTCGACCACAATTAGCCCCTTGTGCTGCTATCCCAGGGCAGCCTCAGCAGGCCCTTGCCACCACATTACCTGCACCCTACCTGCAAACTGTTTGTGTGGCTCAAAGTCCTTCAAGCTGTATTGGTTGCCTACCACCCGCCCGCAAACCTTTTTCCAGGTTCTCCAGAAAGGGCAAACAACCTCCCAGCATGGTCAAAGACACGTCACACACTCCAACCCAATTAAGCCTTGTGACCTTGCCTGAAAGGCGCGGACACCTGTCCAGATCATCTGAAAAGGCATGCCTTCACTCTGTTTTCCCCGCCCCATCATCTTCCGAAGGCTCTGCACAGGTTTCAAGCTCCAGCCCTATGTCGCTGTCCTTGGTCAACACCGCAAGAGCAGCACTTTCTGCTGAACCTGCCCCTGGCTCTGTTCGCTCGCCACAATCTGCGTCCACCTGCGCCGTCTCCGTGGCAACTGACATCCCTTCCGAAATGCCAGAGAGCGTCGGCACATGCAGATCCCCTACAGTCCTTCCAGCTCAGGGCGGTTGTGCCCTGCCGCACCTCCAGCTCCTGCCACAGCCCTGTGTGAGGCTGACTAGACTGAACCCACAGGAGTACAGCCAAGTGACAGAGTGGATATCTCCTTCAAGCAGAGAGCCACAGCCTGTCGATGCCAACAGTCATCACTATAGCGACGGTGGGGAAGAAGAGGGGGACCAGGAGGAGGAAGGAGGGGAGGATAGTGAGCTTGTGTACTTGCAGTTTGATCCCAACCTTCTTTTCTCCAGTGATGACTCTTCTGGTAGTGACCTTGAGGACTCTCAGGACCCTGATTATATCCCATAAGATAACTAAGCCTGGGAATTTTTAACAAGACCTCCAAGCCTATGCGTTTTTTAAACT
This sequence comes from Stylephorus chordatus, assembly GCA_900312615.1. Classification (NCBI taxonomy): domain Eukaryota; kingdom Metazoa; phylum Chordata; class Actinopteri; order Stylephoriformes; family Stylephoridae; genus Stylephorus; species Stylephorus chordatus. The sequence continues at coordinate 3,982 of OMPB01041219.1, read as the reverse complement.
AAAATGTTACTAATTGACTCAGGTCATTAAGAGACTTGACATAATACTTTGTGCTGCTACCAGCCCCAGAATCCATAACACTCATACAGATGAGTGAGTACCAAGTACCAACCCCTGCAACCTGGAATAATGGCAGATTGTGTCCTTGCCTGAAAGGCGCGGACACCTGTCCAGATCATCTGAAAAGGCATGCCTTCACTGTTCACTCTGTTCCCCCCGCCCCATCCTCTTCCGAAGGCTCTGCACAGGTTTCAAGCTCCAGCCCTATGTCGCTGTCCTTGGTCAACACCGCAAGAGCAGCCCTTTCTGCTGAACCTGCCCCTGGCGATAATATCGATAATAGCGATATAGTGATAATAGCAGGATTTTTTTTCCAAATAAAATATTTTTATTAGTGCTGTCAATTGATTAAAAATAAATAATCGAGTTAATCAACAATAGGCTGTGATTAATCATGATTAATCACAAGTTTAAAATAGGCCTACGAGTATTTAGGGTACTTGTATTTTTGGGGGGAGAGATAAAACAAATGCATGTGTGGTGTTGGAATAAAGAAATGCTTGACAAACTGGTTAGAGGAATTTGTTTTTTTTATTTAATTCTTTTTTTTTTTTAATTAGAACAATTATAAGATCTCAGCTTAGTTTTGATGATTTCTGCACTCTGCCATTTCTGCACTGCAATATTATGTGCACTTAATGCGTGGATTGGCTCTGACGTCATCCGAATGTACGCATAAATCATCCACCCGCACCCGATCACACATTACCATTATTTATTTGGGGTAAATGTAAGCGTGATGATATGGCAACATATTACATTGAAGTATGCTGGTTTTAAATAAACATTTATTTTATACAGTGCTTTGCAGCCGTTTCGGCTACCCAGCACTTGACTCTCATGGTGGTTTACATTTCACTAAATCGCTCCGACACGGAAAGTTTCTGTCCTTTTTATTTTGTGTGTGTGTGTGTGTGTTTGTTGCTCATTGTGACATGTTATCACTAGGTGTCACTGCATTTGAGGACATCCTCAATTGACCTTTTCATGAATTCGTCAAGTAACCTTTTTGTGAACTCTCACTTATATAACCAATGAATCATAATTGTATCTCATATATATATATATATTTATTTACAGATGCAATCACATTTATATATATTTATATATGTGATTGCCTCTGTAACATGTGCAGCCTGCACAGGTTGGTGCTTGTGCAAATTGTTTATGACCAATATTTAGACTATTAAATGGGATATACCCACGTTATCAAAAAGGGAACATCTTGTGTGAGACAGTCATGGCCCAGCTGGCATGCTACAGTGATTGCCAGTCTAGCCACATATCCTTAATTGGTTGCAGATTCTTACTTCTCTGTCTATGCTGGCTATTGTGTGTTATGAGTTGCATGTCTATTTTGTATCTAGTAATGCTCATGATTAATAACATAGCAACAACTGTCTTCTATGTTTTGCAAAAGTTATGTAGCCGCTTTGTTAAAAACAGCCTTGGAAGAGATATACAGTAAATATTCCAGGCTATTGGGTTTTTACTTTTTAGGGAGACTCAGCATTATCCACCTCTAACAGAATGCAGCATTGTAATAAACTAGATCATTCTTTAAGCACGCCTTTATGCTCAAGTCTATAAATATATCTGCTAATACGACAAACTCCTTGTACTTATCCTGTGCCACCTGTGTGATCATTTGGACCAAGTACCCAGCTGTTATTAAATTTACTTAAACTTTAAGAAGCCGTACTTTTTTAATTATTTCTCTTTGCACTCATCCATCTCAGCCAGTAAACAGGCTCTGGAGGAGGCCTAGTCCAAAGAAAATCTTTCACACATTATAACTGTTTACAGACTGATGGCTGAAGAACTGCCCCCTGTCCTATTACCACATCGGCCCATCAAACACATCGGCAGCCAATCACACCCCTCTCTCTTGAAGCTGCCATTGACCTCACTGGCAGTTTGTTGCACACGTATCAGGTCTATGGCAGAAAGCCAGGTGTATACACAAACTGTCCATGCAACATGTGAACAACCCTCCTTGCCCAAGCAAAGAAACACATACAGAACTACCTCTGTTTACTTACAATTGTTTACAGACTAAAACGTATTTTAAAGTGGGAAAGGTAAAGTGAGGACACTAACCTTCAGTGGGACTTTCTGAAAATTTTGTTGAAAAAGATGGGTCGTATTTTTTTTAAGTGACTCTAGTGCTACACTGTAAGTAAGTAGCCTTGAGATGGTTCTCGAGCCATTAAGGCCCATAGGGCAGGAGCACATCTCCTGAATCCTTAGCGTGAGGCAGCTGATGTACAAGTACACCCCCCTGGACATGACGCCAGTACATCGCAGGGACTTACCCCCAATCCAACCCTCGATACTGAGCGCCAAGCAGGGAGGCATTTTGTACCATGACTCGGCCGGGGATCGAACCCCGACCTCTCAATCTCTAACTACAAGGCCGCTGAGCTGCTACACTGTGGGTTTCACGAAACCTGCTATGGGTATAACCATATACACAATACTGAGTCTAATGTTTTTTTGACATTGAAAGCCCATCTTCAAAACAAATTAAGCTCAAACCCCATTGTGCTTTTTACATGACAGAACCAGAGGATGACTCTGCATTTTCTCTTCTTATGAAGGAAGCCACGAGTCAGGAGACAAACACGGCTGAACCGCCCCCTCTGCTTCCCCCTCCATGCCTCCTCAAGGTTTAAGCCAGTCATGTATAGCAGGTATAAGGCCATACAAGACAAACAAAAACAATTTGGACTCAGAGTCAACAGGAATCTAAAACTCTGGGCTCAAATGGGTTCTCCTCAATACTTAATGTTAATGTTTCACTAATTATAATCTTTAAAAGAGAATCCTGAGCTGGTTTGGTCCTGCGTCATCCTGTCCCCATTGGGTATCATCAATGTACCCAATGGGGTAAAAAAAAAAAACTAGCAATAATAATAAAGTGCTTCAAAGCAAATTAAGTGCATTTAGTGCGCTTGGGACATAGGAAAATTTGAAACTATTGCTCTTTAGCCTGGGGAGCCTGTATCTCCGACCAGATGGGAGGAGAACAAATTCCCAGGATGGTCGGAGCTGGCCAAGATCGACTGAGCCTTGCGCAGAATCTGTCGATAATAAATATCTGCCAAAGAAAGTTGCTGGGTCCCAATTATTTTGCCAGCCACCTTGCCGATATTGGGCAGACGATTTTTTGTTGTGCACTGACAGGTGACCATACCACGAGATAAGACAAAAGGTTAAAATTGACTCGATAAAAGATTTGTAAAATAAATCACCACAGCGGATCATCCGTTTCCATCTCTTCCTGTCCTCTGCATCTTCCTCTGTCACACCAACCACCTGCATGTCTTCCCTCACCATATCCATAAACCTCCTCTTTGGCCTTCCTCTTTTCCTCTTGCCTGGCAGCTCCCATCTTCAGCACCCTTCTCCCAATATAACCAGCATCTCATGTCCAAACCATCTCAATCTCGCCTCTCTTGCTTTGTCTCCAAACCGTCCAACCTGAGCTGTCCCTCTAATATACTCACTCCTAATCCTGTCCATCCTCGTCACTCCCAACGAAGAGCTTACCATCAAATTCCATAGGACCGATAATTTTAAACGATCACAATATCAGGAAAAACATGCATGACTATATCTAATATCGGGCTTCCAGTTTGTATGGGTTCTAATTCTTAGCGATTGCTGTCCCCGTTAACCACGTTTAATGTTGTCTTCTCCCTCCGCTCTCCCGCCTCTCCACTGGGCAGATAGTCATCAGCATCGGCCTGATGTTTTACGTGGTGCACCGCGCTCAGCTGGAGCTCAACGCGGCCATCGCCGCCTGCCAGATGGAGCTCAAGACCTTGCATATCAACGGCGTCTCCAACAACCACGCGGGCTTCAGCTACTGCAGCAAGAGGTCGTCGGCGGGCGTGGGGAACTGCATCAACGTGGTGTG
>OMPB01041218.1:0-14731 GCA_900312615.1 Stylephorus chordatus | reverse complement strand
CTCTCTCTCTCTCTCTTTCTCAAGTTACAAAAGGTTGAGAATTCCAGAGAGAGAGAGAGAGAGAGAGAGAGAGAGAGAGAGAGAGAGAGAGAGAGAGAGGAGGGGGAGAGAAAGCACGCTTGCGTGCGTGTGAGGTTGCAGTCAAAATGGTGTCTTGCCTGTCTGCCGGGGGTCGTGTCTATGTGTAGATTAGTAGGAGAGAAAGAGGACTATTCTTCTGGGTGAAAACTGACTTGGTTACCCGAAGTCACAAAGGAATACAGTTTTTAAGGATAAAATAAAGTGTCCTAAATAAATCGCTACAGTTGTTATACCATAAGCATAGTACCAAATTAATAAACACACTTCTAAATCTATTCTGCCCAGATGACTCACGTAAGGCTGAAGGATTTCTGTGGTTCTTCGTCCAATTGTCTGGAAGAATAATCAGACGGTATCGTGTTCGTCAATCTCAGTGTAGTTTGCGTCCAAACTCCGATTATAGTTGACGAAAAGTTGTCTTCTCCTCGTATCACGATAGTTCCGAAGGACAAAGATGGGCCTAGACTCTTCTAAGGCCTGGCCGACTTCTAAGTTGCAAACGAGAACGATTCGCTTTGCTCCTTTTTAGAATAAGTAGATTAAATACTATTTAATTTGCAGTGCAAAACTAAAACCGGTAAACTTTAGTAATTACTTTTAACAAACGAAACAAAACTATCTACTTCTAACCCATGATCAGCAGGCCTTGAGTAGTAGAGTGGGGGATGGCGTCCCTTTGTGTCCGTCTTGTAGAAGGCTACAGCTGTGTGGTAATCTTGTCACCCTTGGCCAGGGAGGGTAAGAATGGAGATTTTTGCGTGTCTTTGGTTTTTAAAGGTAAAATGATGTCACTGATTTTGTCACCTTAAAACTGTTGTAATTGGTCAACAGGCTTTTGTTTAGATTTGAAAACCTAGGCTGTAGCTCTCCGGGGGGTCCAGAGGCTGTGAAATTCCTTGGAGGAGAAGAGACTCTTATCTCTTCTTGGGCCTACACTGGAACAGGCCTAAATGCAGCCTATTTAGACAATAAGCTAACTGTTAGCATATTAGCTGTTACTTTAGCTTTGTGTATGTATATGGAAATCCCTACATTGTTGTACAATAAACGTGCATCTCTTTACCGTTTGTTTATTTATTTATTATAACCGAAGCGACGGCTTTTTTTTAACCGAGCTGGGAGAACATGACGACATTAAAAAAACGACATGGCACGCAAAAAATAAATAAATAAATAAACAGCCTGAGCTTACCTTACAGTTAAAATGTTGCTCCACTCATAAGGCTTCCTCCTCACTTAAAAATACCTCTCCTGCGGTAAACAATGATGAACTAACAATGTGTCATTATGTCGATATTCTCATCTGCTTGGATAGACCCAATACACCGTAGCATCCTGCTAGCCACTTTCTCCGCTCATACCAGATCATTTAAAATCCCCGGTTGTATGTTTTTCCTCCCTTTGTAGATACTTGATGGATGGTTACATTTGGTCTGGGTGGTCCTAATTCCTTAGTTGCCAATTTATCTTGATGACTACGATGACTGAACGGTACTTCTTTTAAAGATACAATTGCGTTGCTCCATTTTAAACTTGACTGAGCGACAGGACGCCGGACAAGAATCCAATGAACTCACGTACCTGTATGACGTATGACGAAAGCACGTTGCACGTATGTGCATGCACTTAAACTCCCATTAACAATGCATTGGAGGCCGTGTTTTTCGAAAAAAAATTAAATAACACGGCCGTCTACGAGAGGACTTCGTGCGACTGGCAGCCAGAGTGTCAATCACCCATGGAGTTACAGACAGTGATTCTGAGAGTCATGCCAGAACAAAACTAGATGCTGTGGCTGATTGGACTATGATATTCAGAGGCAGGATTTTTTTTTTCTTTTGTTGTTGTTTTCTTTTGATGATGTTATCAAAAATCATCATTATTTTGGGGGAAAATGTAAAAATCGCCCGTGGCTCAGGGAGGGTGACACACAAATTGCCATAATCAGTTAGCCGCCCCTGCTGTAGAACAACGTATCTTGACTATATAGAATTGTATAAAAGATATTCGGATCAAGTTACATTAGGAACAACACAATAACTTCAGAAAGTACAATATTTCTGGTATAAAACAATGTCTGGACTCGCATACCTGACTTAAATCAACATGAGATGTCCATGACTTACTGTAACCTCAGGGTACAAACGTAGCAACATGGGCTGTAGTAATCTGTGGACCTCCAAACCACGTCTCAACCTGCAACCCGCTCTGTTGTTGTCCATGGTAACGGCTCATTCAGCGATGGCATGCTCCCCTGTACGCACAGAAAGGTCATCTTTGACTACACAGTTTTCAAACTGATGCAATTCAATACAATATCCTCAAAATAATTCTAATCTTTATGAAAACGACAAGTTTTTGTTTACACCTTAAGATGAGTTATTGAAACTGAATACTGAGAAATACAACACACACCTGTCAGTATAACACAATATTAGGGATGCACCGATCCAATATTGATATGGGACCGATAGTGACTGACTCAAATAGCACATACAATGCAGCTCATAGTCAATGAGGTGCTACTGTCACAGCGGAGTGAGGGTGATGCCAGATTGTGGGGCATTTTAAACGTTCTCCACTGGCATAATCACACCTACAATATTCAATGCATGGCACATCATTTGAAAGCTTAGAATCTGTACTTCCACAAACTGTGAAAACATAAAAATGACCCCGTGCACCTTAAGACTGTAAACCATCGGCGGTCACATATATTCAGGTCGAAATGCAAACGTCGCCTACACGCCTGCGACAAGACGAGGTGGAATAGCACTTGTTTTATGAGCCCTTTGTGCCTATGTGGCCGACCATGATCTGCCCACGACACCGACGGCCGACCAGTGGGAACAGGCGATGATTGTTCTCGCATCATTTAAAGAGCTTACCAGGAAAGTAAGCTCCTCCACCTCCTCCACCGCTGAAGTAATCAAACGTCTCCTAGCTAAGGAAAAGGAGGGATGACGCTGGGATTAAAACAATGACAACAACCCTCCTACCAGCTGTCAACAGAAGATTCTGCACAGTGGAAGATGAACCTCTATACTCGCCACGTTGCTTGACCCAAAATATAAAGACCGGTAAGACTGTAAATCTATTACATTACATTATAAAATATATAATATAACCCACCCACACACGCAAACGTGTAGGGCATTTTAGCAGACACACAAACAGTACACTCCAAATGTAAATGTGATGAGGTGCCATGATGTAAATTTAAAGCAGAACATATAAAAGATAAATTACACATAAATATAGATAATTTATTACATACACTTAATTTAAAATAAGGATAAATGTGCAACCATCTGGGTAAAGATCGGCTATATCGGCTTATATTATTATATCGGCTATTATAATAATGATAAATAATAAGAACCCATGTTTAATTTTTGTTTTAGATAATTCATAAGCGCGGACGCCGTCAAGCGTGCACAAGACGCACTGACCCAGGAACTGTGAGGCGGACCACAGCTGGCGCATCAGCGGCTTCAGAGCCACCAGGAAAGGCCCCTCGTGTGGGAAACGGGGCACAATAAGCAACTGCAGCTTTACGAAAGTATTTGATGAAACTCTGGAGGAGCGCGAGGATCCTGCTGCAGCTCAAGCACTTTAGGGCATTTAGCCGTCGGAGCAAAGAATCCCTGCCTCTCGGACAAACCCCATTCCAGTACTGGGGCGAGTCAACAAACAGTTGGTTTCCCCTGGTCTTGCTGCCTCTGCATCAAAATTACCCCCTCCCCCTACCCTGTGAAGAAAGCAAGAGACTGTTCAGCACAGTCTCCAACATTGTGGATGAAAAGAGAAACGGCCTGACGGCTGAGAGAGCAGAAATGCTTGTTTTCATGAGAAAGACGCTGCCAACTCAGTGGCCTTGTGGTTAGAGTGTCCGCCCTGAGATTGGGAGGTTGGGGGTTCGATCCCCGACCGAGTCATACCAAAGACTTAAAAAATGGTACCCAATGCCTCCCTGCTTGGCACTCAGCATCAAGGGTTGGATTGGGGGATGTGTGAATGTACTACTACTACTACTACTGTAAAGCGCTTTGGACAAAAGCGCTATATAAATGCACCATTTACCATTTTACCATTTACCATTGCTGCTAAAGTGAGCATTGTGAGCAGCAACAAGTCGCTCATGCTCTCTTACTCTTACTGATGAGTCACTCCTACGTCAGCTGCTATGTTATTTGTAGTCTGAATAGTTCCGTTGATATTTTGGGTCCTGGCTCTCTCCGCCCTCCACTTTTCGGCCAATGAGGTTTCTTCCTCTGATTTTAATGCCGTCGATCTTATTGGTCGTTGTCGTCCCTTACTTACATCGCTCCGACCCGTTTCCCGTGGGAACCTTCGTTTCAAAAAATAAATCGAAAACTTTGTTTCAAACGACAGATGCTCCACCCCCGAACATGATGAACGTGATTGGGTGAAGGAATACAAGCTACTTATCCCCCTTATTGCGTAGCGATTTGAACGTAAGTGTCTCATAGAGCCTGGCAAGCGAGGCTATATTATTTGTGAGTGGGGCGAGTGAAAGGGGGACTTTGTACCACAGGGTCATCTTTCTGTTTTTAACAGATTGTGGAAGTAAATAATCCTAAGCTTTCAAATGATGTGCCATGCATTGACATCTGAAAATACTTGAAGATATGCTTATTTGAATGTTGTTTAATGTAGTTTAATTAATTTATTGCGGTTGTTTTTAAATGTGCTTTATAAATAAAGCTTTACTTACTTACTTACTGAAAAAGGGTTAGATTAATTTACTAGATTAGATGACTAGATTAATTTAAAATCACTAAATGTTCTAATTGAGAAGTAATTAATTGCCCACCGCAGGCTGACATGTTAATTGCTAAATTTACATTAAAAATAAACTTGGCACAAACAAAGTAGTATATGTGGAAATGTATTATTACATTATAGGCTTTTATGTTTAATGTATTAAGCCAAAAGGTATATTATGCCAATTATAGACATAGCAATCTCAAATACCAGCAAGTGTGATGTGATTAATAACAGACATTATTATTCTTTGGAATTTTATTTAAAAAGCAACACCATTGATTTGAATAGAACAGGATAAGACAAGATAACAAATCAGTCACTAAAACAAGCTAAACAACCCTAAATAGTACACATAATATTGTGCTATTTTGTAGTGCGTGTGCAGTTCAAAAGTGTCAATTCAGAGTTTTGTTGCTTGGAGGTAATAGCGTTGTAGATTCACAAACGGACAGTCTTGTGAGCCGCTGTGGAGTCTTGTGCCTCATCAGAGCAGAATGCTCCTTGTAAGATTTATGTATTGAGTGCAGACGGTTTTTGCTGATCCTGAAACAAACAAAAAAAGTTCCATTAGTGGGCAACAGTAGCCACTCACTGGGTTAGCCTGCTTAGCATTCGCTCGTTGTCCTGTTTGCACTGGTTAGCCCATGAGCTTAGCTTAGCATGCATTGTATGTATATCATACTCGTAATTGGAGCTTTGTATCCAACAGCAGCTACAGCTTCAGACATAGCTTAGCTTCTTAGTCAAAGTAAACAAACACGAAAGCGCGCTGACTCCAAGACAGTGGGTTGAACGAAATAGCCAATGAAACCACACATGCAAATCGATCGCCGTGCTGGTGGCACATCCCAATCCAATTTCACAACAGAATAAATCGAGTCTATTTTAAAGACAACTGTGTCTAACGATCCCAAACATGTGTTTTTTTTTAAATTGAGTGACTTCTTCAACTCTTTAACTTTCATGAAAAAATTAAATAAAATAGGGAAAAACTAATACATACAATACATGTTTTGGCAATTTACGCGGATTGTTCATTTACATTTACATTTAGGGCATTTAGCAGACACTTTTGTCCAAAGCGACTTACAGGGAGTACATTAACCAGAAATGAGCTACAACAATATTTCAGGAGTAGTAGGATTTCAAAAAGAGCTAGTTTCAAACAATACTAACAGCCAAGGCTGTTAGTATTGTTTGATACTAACAGCTAACATAGTATAACAAATTACTTGTTTATACTACTTGTGAATTGAAATGCTATTCTATATATCAGTTTCAGCTGCTATATTTTATATTAGAGTTTAAAATCCTGCACTACAATGAATTTTGATTCCTGGTTATTTTGAACGTTTTGTTTTTACCAAGTTACTTGTTTATAGGCTACTACATGTGTGAATTGTGATTTAATGTTTACATTTTGTTCTCATTTGATGCAGTTGTATTTTTATACTGGAATTTTCATTTCTGACCAATTTGTTGCTGCATGAAAAGGTTTAAACTTGAATTGTAATTCCTGTTAATTTTGAAGATGTTTTGTTGCTAGTGCATGGTTATTTATTTTAATAAAACAACAATTATGTATTGTTACATTTTGTTTTACAAAGTTAGGAAGGCAATGTTTAAGTCAAGCCTGAAACATAAAAGAATGATTCCCAGGCTCTTCCTCACAGTGAGGAAGCTTATTCATTTGTAAAATTAAATGTTAGCTCTGTTTACTTTTGAAAAAGTCACCACTAACTACTTTTAACATTGAGGAGTATTTACCACATAGTACCATATTACCACCGTAGTAAATAACCGTAGAACACATTTCTGTAAATTTGAAGCTTTTAAAGACACTTTCTCTGTATCTGCGGGCTTCTGGAAAGTATTCTTTTTTTATTATTATTATTAAGGAATGCAGCATTCAACATGAACTGAAGAAAAATGGAAAAAATGTTGGAAATGTTGGGAGAAAAAAAAAGGAATTTCTAAAGGATTGATATTGTGCCAAGCTACAACGTGAACAAAGGGATAATAATAATTCTTCTGTAAGCAACCCTTTTCTAAAACACCCTTTCTAAACAACACCGGAACAGGAAGGGCACGCAAGACCCATAAAACAAGAACATAAACATTTCTGCTGTAAGTCACAAGATCCTCCAAATGACGGTTATTTTAAACGTGTTTCCATTGTTTCAGTGAAGCTTGTGAAATACATTATGAAATATATATTGATTAGAAATAATGCTCTTCAGCATTTGCCTCGGACATACAGCCAAAATGTCTAAAAAGTGTGTTCATGGAGTTACTTGCAGAGGCTTTAAATGACATTAACATAATTGCTTGGTTGTTGGAGATATTGTGTCAGTTTGATTTGACTGGGTGAGGAAGATTTAACTTCACAATTTAGACCCAGAATTTGCAATGTTTTTAATGTAGATGCAAAATCACCAGTGTGTGTGGGTGTGTGTGTGGGTTGGGTCGGGGTAATTTGTTTCCATTTTAATTTCTGTTTGTTTCTTTGTATTATATTTCCCCTCTTTTTAAATCTACAAACTGTTAAACGTATCACATTGAAGCCCTAAACAAACATTTCTTTCCTGACTGAATTCAGAATGGCCTGATGATGAAAGTTACCGAGACTTGTCCAGAACTCAACTGCACCTTAAATGAGCAGATCTTACCTGACAACCGATGCTGCAACGTCTGCAAAGGTGGGTGTGTTTCATCATTATATTCTTTAGTAGGACAATAAACATCACTCGCTGCTGTGGGAACAACCCCCTTCAATCCCTTATGTCTAGCGCATTGCTGCTGAAGACACTGCACACACTTTCCCTCTGCACCAGTTCACTGGTATCTCTTGACAACACCATAAGAGGCAGCTGGTGGCCGGGGTCTTTTTCCTGCTGCCTGTGACACATGACTGCCAATAGTGTCGTTGCATGTGGCAGGAAGGCTTCATGTGTTGTTGGCTTGAGAACAATCCAGAGCAGAATGGTCCATCTGCATTAAAGCCTCTCCCCTTGCCAAAATCCCCCCTCCTCCCTACTATGGCAGTATGCCTCATCTTCATCTTGGCAGGTCCGTTCAGGGGTAAATGGCCAACTCTAATTAAGTTAATAGATTGAATAAACAATTTATAAGATGGGTATGGCTCTATTTGAAGCCATGTTGGAGGAGAGAAGAGACTGGTTCCGTTGTTTGTTTCAGCTGCATGCCTCTTTTCAGGGTCATTACCCCAAAAGGAAAAGGGGACGAGGAGATCTTGTGGGGGGAGTGGCAATTAACGCTAGGCTCCAACATTTCTCCCTCACTCCTAATATGACTCCCTCATTCTCACCCACACTCGGCATTTTATATATTCAAATTGCAACGTTTCATACACGGTATTCAAATCATCTTTACCTCATGACGCAAAGCTTTGTTTCCACTCTGAATCTAAGAAGTGCCTTAACTGCACAGTCTCGGTGCCGTTATGTTGTTTATTACACATTCATCATCGAATCAAGTCAAAGCCAGAGGCCCAGAAAGCCCAGAGACGGATGCTTGCGTGTGCACGTGTTTGTGTGTGCATGCATGTTTGTGTGTGTTTGTGTGCATGTCCGTATACAAACTTTAGTTTTTCATAGGGACAGGCAAAATAGACTTTAAGGACTTAAGTTATGCACCACTACACACATATAGTGGTGGATAACTGGTAGAAAGTCAGACACACACACACACGCCAAACTACTTGGCGTATGGATGTAGAAAGAAAAAGAAACTAAGGTGGGGGTGGGTAATAATGCAGATGCAGCTCTCATCCGCAGTAATGGCTCCCTGTTCAGCAGTCTCTCTGGGACTTTTCTGTATGGCCAAATCGTCACTTACTACAATCCTGACCTGACGTTTTATCACACAATCCTCTTCATCCCTTTCCTATTTCCTCTCCTTGATCCTTGTCCATTCTTTTAATTTCATTCTTCGTTATTTAACTCTGAATCTGAATCGTTCTCTCCTATTGGTTTCCTGTAAATAATCACATCTTTGTGTCTCTGTACACGCACGGGCCTTTAGAAGTTATGTTTACTGCTGTATGAAATTTATTGCAATAATAAACCAGCTTACTATATTGTCGTGAGACAACGTGGCTGTTTTTTTAATTTTATTTAAACTTTTTTCTTTCTGCTGCATTTAGTCAGCAGGCTTTAAAAACATAAATTCAATGATGATCCTCAGTGTTATTTTTTTTATTTTTTCCATTATTTGTCCTTGAAATCCCAGGTCACGACTTCTGTGCAGAGGGACTCATTTGCGGAGAGAACTCTGAGTGTAAGAACAGGCATACCAAAGCAGAGTGTGAGTGTAAGAGCGGCTATGCCTCCGTCCACGGGGACTCCACTTACTGCGAAGGTAGGGGACGACTTCATTATCCGTCTACTGTACGGGCTTTGGGTCTTGGGTCTTTTTCTCTCTCCCCGCTTAACCATGTTACCGTTACCCTGGAAGGCCGAACGTCGTAAGCCCAGCAGTATGTCTGGACTTGGCTCATTATTCACAAATGGAGAATTCTTCATATTTTTAGAAAGGCCTTCAGACAGAGACCTTTAATGAGAGTGTGAGGCATAATGAGCACAAGGCGCGATGGGTGTCTTTAAGGAAGCCTGAGAGTATTTGAGCTGAAGGAGCTGACTTGTGGACCGTGGAGGCCATTTAACAGATTAACAGTGCTTGCTCCCTTATTGCCCTTATTACCCCCCCCGGCACTGATTGTTGAAAGAGCTGCATGCCACTGAAATACTTGACTACAGAAAGCTGTATTTGGTGGCGATCCGGAGGAATATAGTGCTTAGCTAGCACGCTAATGGGATCCGGAGGAATACAGTACTCAGCTAGCGTGCTAATGGCCTTATTTGATAAAGAGCCTCGGAAACGGTGATTGCGGGATTTTGAAGGATTTTGTCCTGATGCTTTGACGCACTTGTTTTTTTGGGTTAAATCCAGAACACTACTAATCCACTGAACACACTGACAAGCCATCCATAGCTGGTTCCCCATCCACTCTGGCTGCCTCTGTTTGTTCTGCATGGTAAAGAGCTTTAGGCCCATTGCCCCACTCGGACCCACTCAACTCCACAATGGTCCCATAGGCCTGGAAGCGCTAATAGTTAGATCATCCATTTAAACCTTGGAAGAGGCGGATTTGGTGGCTGTGTCGGCATTATGGGTGTTTTGGGGAATGCTCAGCACAGAAATCTCAGATTTTTCATTCTGTATGGATTCACCCTCTATAATTATGCCATAGGAAAAAAATCTGTTCAAATTGTTTATAATTTACCTGAGATAACTAGTGTTAAACACTGTTAATGCAATAATGACCTTGCTAGACTGTTACCCCTGAATGTTATGTTTTTTTTTTTAGTTTTTACCCCCTCGGCCAGAATGGCCTGGGGGTATTGTCGTCATGTCCGTCGGTCCGTCCGTCCGTTACTTTTCCTTGTGGACGCGATAACTTCTTAACAAATTGAGCTACCACCATGAAAATTGGACAGTAGAGGCATTTCATTAGCACCTTGGAGGAGTTCGACAGTCGGCGACCTTGATCTATTTTCAAGGTCACTAGGGGTCATTATATGATAACTTCTTAACAATTACTGTACATCTGAAAGCAAAGAAAGCCTTATTGTTTCAAATCGTTTATTAAGCGAGAAAGAATTTGTTCATATGCCTTAAATAGTATTTTTAAACTATATTGGAGTACTTTAGTTTGAAACTTGAGTTCAGTACATTGCTAATGGCTGATCCTGTCTGCCTTATAAGGTAAGGGGCATTCTGATTAGCTGAAATTACTCTGAAATAAAATTATTAAATTGACAATGAAAGTTTATGAGAAACACAAAATACTCAGTGAATGCAAGTGGCCGAGGGGGTCTTAAGGACGATGACGCCCGTTATATTTTTTTCTGTCACTCTATTCTAATTAGAGAATATTGTCCTGGAAATGAGTCATATTTTATGAAAGGCAAAAGGCTTGTAGCTGCAGGTCTGAATTGTCTTCAAATATAACTGGTTTGTATCTCAAATGATTTTATGAAGACGTTATTTACCTGTACCAAAAAGGTCTGTAATAGAGAGAACCAGAGGATTCAGGGGAAAAGGCAGTAAGCAGTGACAGGTTCTGTCTTTGCGGATGTGGTTGTGATGTTGTTTGTCGTGACAGTAGGTTGGGTTCAGCACTATTCAGCTGGATGTGGTTGTGATGTTGTTTGTCGTGACAGTAGGTTGGGTCAGGTGCTATTCAGTTGGATCTGAGGCCTTTCTTTCCTCTTGAATCTCATTTGCTGACTCAAGGCTGACAGGTGAAGCATCACAGGTGAAGTTGAGTGACGTTAACTTCAACACAAATTAACCCATTCATCCAAGAGCATTTTTCTGCCTATGTTTGGTTTTCTATATATATATATATTTTTTTTTAATCCTTGTAGGCATATTTAAAAAAATTTAAATAAATACAAATTTAAATACTCAAAAAATAAGTAAGTCAATAACTGACTGCTCTGCTGAAATACATTTTTAAATAATTTAAAGAATGACTCAGGTTACGCTAAACACATCCTGATTATTTTTTTTCCCCTACTGGATCCTTTCTCTGTACTTAAACTATCCATTTGTCTTATTGATTTGAACTGAGGCTGTAGAAATAAGCACCTTTTGTTTAAATGTGCACATTGTGTATGATACACGCCCTAGTACTACTAATCATGCATTTTCCTTCAAAGGTTCAACTTACCTCAGCGGTCTACACACTCGAAAGGGTTTTTAAAAAGGCCTTTGATCAACACTTTAACCGATTGTCTCTTTCGATTAATCTGAAATTGTTGTTTTTGTTTTCACAAGCAGAAAGCTGACTTTTAATTCATTCACAGTGTTGTCTTTCTAGAATCTGAAATACTCTTTGTTCATTATAGATGTAGAGATACTGCATGCTGCAGCAACTTTACTTCTTAATATTCCAGGGGACTTAACATGCAAGGGAAGTAAATGCAATAAAATGCCTACATACAGTATGCAGAACAGGGATGCATGCATACAAAAATCGGAATTGCTCTGATGTTGACCCTCGATCCACAAGGGTGTGTGTGTGTGGACGCACACACACACACACACACACACACACACACACACACACACACACACACACACACACACCATACTACTGACTATGACCTTCTATCCTCCCTGTGAAGAGGTGTTGTTGACTTAAATTAAGAGCTTTTATTTTTTAAACCTGCCACTCAACACAACAGACCGCCAATGGTGTATATGCCTGGGAATAGAGGATTACTTACACACAGGCATATATATTCAGCATTACTAGATAACTCCTTACACCGCCATGGTTTTGTCCCTTTTAGTGCCTATGGGACCACTGACTGATTAAAGAAAGATTAAAGAGATTCAAATAGGTTTAGAAAGCACTGATGAAAGAAGAAACAGACATGTGCTTAAAATGGCTCCAGCACAGAGGATCCTCCTGTCATTGTGAACCACGCCCTTTCAACTCTGTAAACAAGGTGCCGCAATTCCCCGTTTGACATTTCGTTAGCCACCTCCCCACCAGGCAGGTGGGTGTTTTTAAGTGCTCCCATGTATCATAATTCCACAGAGGTACACAGGTAGGTAGAGTACCCAGCGTCTGGGCGAGGCTTTCATAATGCACGTCTTCCCTGTTGTGCTAATGTTTTAACCATCTTCGGCCCTAATGGCCTCGTCGCTCTCCTTTAATGACCCTCTCGAGCGCCTCATCTGCTCCGCTTTCAGCCTCCAGCGTCTCTCTCTCTCTCTCTCTCTCTCTCTCTCTCTCTCTCTCTCTCTCTCGAGGGCCATCACTGTTGTATGAAACCAGGAAGTGTTTATAGGACGCAGCAGAGACATATCTTTAGGTATTCAGAATAGTTAAAATAAATTGAATCTAAACGTAGTGATGGGGCGGTAAAGCATTTTGGCACGTCATGTAAAAACAAGTCAAGATCTACTTCATAGGGCTACAGCGATCGCTATACCTGCACCAGAGTCCAGTTGCATCTGCTCACGTTCTCTTCTCATACTCCCAACTGGCTCTTATTTAAAAACCCGTTTAAGCCAAAGCATGCATTAGCAGTGCTCATTCATTTGTACTAATCAATATAAACATGCTGAAATGGCCTTCTTTTCCCACATAGCAGCCATGGTACTCGTACTTGGGCAAGGCTGTATCTTTTTTTTTATGTCTTCCTCCAACATCATCTTTTCCTATTCTACTGGTTTAGTAATATTAGTGTCCACCATGAAACAGACACATCAAAATCATCAAAATACTCCTCTGCAGACAACTAACTGCAGAGGTAAATGACAAAGTCACAGATCTCCAATACCAAAATGGACATCTCTTCTCGTTTTGTTTTCTCTTCCTATCTTTCTGTCCCATCTATCTGTGAAGTTAGATAATGTTATGTGTGACCCGCACAGTGGCGTCTTTATATGTAAAAAGTTGGTGGGGGACTGTCAGATAGGGCACTGCCAAATAGTGTACGGGTGCCAAAATGTGCCCTGGTAATGGGTGATGTAATATTGGTGATATAATATCATGTTAGGGGTATCAAGACTTGAAATAAAACCCAGAAAAAAGCATGAAATGGGACCTTTAATATTAATAATGTTAGTTTTCTTTTTCTTTTTCGGTAAAAGAAATGAAAATATAAAAGTACCCCATTTTAGCTAGATATACTAGGGGCTGTTTAAATTGTCTTTTGATCAATTCTGCCACCATGCTCTATAGTTTAAGGTTAATGTGAGTCCAAATAGACATTTAATTGTCCGCACAGTTTAATGCATGTTATGATCCGAGTGAGCACGTACCTGTTTTCCTCCACCTGTTTGTTATTCTGCCCAATGGAGCACCTGTAGGCATGCACTACAATTTGGGCGGCGACATTTACCCTTCCAAGTAAGCCCAATTTCACAGCATTGTCCAGATGACTCCCGCTGCTCTCGTGTTTTGCCATCCTCTCAGAAAGACGTTTCAAATCTTCGTAACCCATCCTCGACCAAGTACCACCTCCACCGAATAGCAGACATGGGAAACGTGCCTTCTTTTGTATGCTAACTGTTAGCCACGTTTTCTTCAAAAACCACTCCACGTTAAACCCGCGGTTACTCTTACCAGCAGTTTGAGTGATGATGATATGCCGTTGCTGGTGGGCACCAAGGCACTTTATTATATACATTTTCTTCATTCAAGATAGCCGGCGTTGGATGACCTGAAAGTCTCCCCTCTGATCGCCCACTGTAGGGCTCTCGCGTGTATAATTTACCTTTGGTTATCCTTAGAATCAAGTTATATTGTTTAATGGGATTTAATTTCTTAAATCCACCTCGGGGGCACCACCCGCTTTTAATAGCGGGAACATATATATATCTGTCAATATATATATGTCGTTATATTGTTATATAACTTAACAATAGTTAACCAAACAGATTTAGTCTCATTAAACGTGAATTCTTTCAATGGTAGTGGCTGGCATTCATCAAATATTCAAGCAAACAACTTCTTAATGTAATAAATGATTTATTTAATAAGAAGATAAAGATGTAAAATCACACAGATATATTTCAAGACAAGGTAATAGCGTACAATAATGTGTGGTGTGTGTGTGTGTGTGTATGTGTGTGTGTGTATGTGTGTGTGTGTGTGTGTGTGTGTGTGTGTGTGTGTGTGTGTGAGAGAGAGAGAGAGAGAGAGCGAGAGAGAAAAGGGGAGCTCCTCCTTCGTGCGATGAAGAGTAGAGAGAGAGAGGAAGAGAGATACGAGCGGGTGCGTGTGCACGTGTGCACGTCACCAATGGCGGATTCG
>OMPB01040730.1:0-10594 GCA_900312615.1 Stylephorus chordatus | reverse complement strand
AACAGGAAAGAACGTTTTCGGGGAGTCCCGGGATCCCAGTTCCCGGTGTTAAAGCCTAGTGACTGTTTTACTCTATACTGTACAGCACAGTGTTTTTATCTTTTCAGACGTCAAGGGTCAAAACCTCTGAAAAACTAAAAATCAATTGTGTGTGTGTGTGTGTGTGTGTTTGTGTGTGTGTGTGTGTGTGTGTGTGTGTGTGTCTGTTTTAATTACACATTTGCCCACTCGCATCTGCAGGCTGAGATTGCTTTTAGTGAGAAGTAATCAAGGGGTGTGCTGCCTGCAAGGCTATGTTGTTTGGTGTTTTGGTCTTGTGTATAGGGTACATGCATGGTATAGCGTACAGCTAGGCATGACACAAAATACTGTTGCATTGGATTTCTTTCTGGATCAGGGCCCTTTTTTATGAAATACAAATTTACAAAATATCAGCTCACATTAGATTGCCTATAAAATTCAAATATCTCTCTTTGAAGCATGTTTCTATAGCACTATAATCCAGTAATGTTTTGTTTGGCTACTTAAAAGATACCAGTGTTGCTGCTATAATGCTTACCTTGTCAAGATGGATAACAAAATACAACTCAATATAAGCTGATGACATCATAAACAAATGATTGTTTTAAGAACGACAGCAAAGCAGACAAACCAGACATGTCCAAAGGGAGGTATGGATCTGTGAATGCTGCTTGTCAATGTGGGCAATCCGGTTTACCGATTTATGTTACAAAACAAGCCAGTAATGTATTCAGTATTTCTATGCAAGCCCTTGCTGATATGAATCATTTTAATTATTAAATTATTTGGAAGTCTTATATTAAGTTTAAAAAAACAACCATATAAGAAATGTTGCACATTATGTCAGGTTAATTCGTTGAATCAGAAAAATATTGGGTAGTCCTAATGAAATGCAACTAAGGCAAAGTGAGCCATGCAGCGGTAAAAGATTGGTGTGACAAAGATTATGTCGGTGCTGCAAGCAGAAAAAAAGAACCAATGGAAAACAGACACTTGAGCCCTTTTTTGTCCGTTGTCATTGTTATTTTGTTTCAACCTAAGCCGTGGCAAAACTATGTCATCACTCAAGCAAACTGTGATGTATCATAAACTTGCTAATCCTTCCCCAAGTCTACAAAATGAATTGTTGAAAACGTCCTCACCAGCCGACCCAGCCTGAACCCTCCTCTTTTCTTCTGTTTTTCCCCACAGGGGTTTTTTAGGGAGTCATTCCTTGCCCTTCGGAGGGCTCTGGGCTGGGGGGATTTCGTTAAAAATGTGGGCCTGTCAAGCCCTTTGAGACTGTAAAAGTGATAAAGGGCTATATAATTAAATATACTTACTTACTTACTTACTTACTTACTTCCTTCAAACTACATATACCACCCCTCTGCATTTTGTCCTGCTGGAGTTAGCTGGTGAGCTAGAGGAAGCAAGAGGTTTTGTTGCTTTTGGTGAACTCCCACGCTGGACACTGCCAAAAACATTAATGGACCTCAGCCCTCACATTCACATTTACATTATCACACATGACACAAGTCAGGTGACTCAATAATACACTTGTATTAACACAGCGACTATGTATACAAACAGTGAGATCATCATTACAGAACAAGACCATGTTTAAGTAGAGTGAACTGGTCCGCAACCCCTGACTTCCATCAGCACTCAAAGGAATGAGCTGGCTTGTGTCGAGTGCTTCAAAGCATTGGTCATTAGAAGCTCTGTACTCCAGGGAGGACTAAAACTGTTATTTGGGTTGGATCGACGGTGATACCAAAATAATACATTAGAAATGTTGACTCCCACCCTGTACATTCTTCTCTAGAATGGTCGGTTGAGAAGATATGTTTGAGAGATACAAATACAAATATAATGGGCGTCATCGCCCTTAAGACCCCCTCGGCCACTTGCATTCACTGAGTATTTGTGTTTCACATAGACTTTCAATTTAATCATTTTATTTCTGAGTAATTTCACCCTTACCATAAGGCAGACAGGATCAGCCATTAGCAATGTACTGAACTCAAGCTTCAAACTAAAGTACTCCAAATAGTTTAAAATACTATTTGAGGAATGTGAACTAATTCTTTAAACCATTTGAAACAATAAGGCTTTGTTTGTTTTCAGATGTAATGTGCGTGTGACCTTGAAAATAGGTCAAGGGTGCCGACTGTCGAACTCATCCAAGGTGCTAATGAAATGCCTCTACTGTCCATTTTTCATGGTGGTACCTCAATTTGATAAGAAGTTATCGCGTCCACAAGGCCGCCAGCATCCTATAATTACCCCTAGTGACCTTGAAAATAGATCAAGGTCGCCGACCGTTGAACTCATCCAAGGTGCTGATGAAATGCCTCTACTGTCCAATTTTCATGGTGGTACCTCAATTTCTTAAGAAGTTATCGTGTCCACAAGGCCGCCAGCATCCTATAATGACCCCTAGTGACCTTGAAAAATAGATCAAGGTCGCCGACTGTCGAACTCATCCAAGGTGCTAATGAAATGCCTCTACTGTCCAATTTTCATGGTGGTACCTCAATTTGTTAAGAAGTTATCGTGTCCACAAGGACAACGGATGGATGGCCGGCCGGACGGACGGACGGCCGGCCATGACGACGACAATACCCCCGTAGGGCCGATGGCCGAGGGGGTAAAAAGGTACAGTAGATAGCTGAAACTCAGGAGTAAGCAGGCATTTAACTGTAGTTAATGTAATTCACCTATGTTAACCTACAGTAACATCGTACAGGAATATTGAAAGAGCAACATCATTACATACAACACATCAAAGAAATGGCTGCAGTGTAGCCAACATAGAAACAATGGCAGCATTAAGACAAGAGGCATACAGGTTTATGCATGCAGCATTCCACCCTAACATTCTACATTCTCTACAGCCTTCTGTAGTCTGCAGAAGACTGCTGTCCAGAGCAGGCTCATACTGTAGGTGTCCTACACTATTAGTTAACATTAGTAAGTCATTTCTGACAAATGTACTTTTGAAAGTCGCTTTGGACAAAAGCGTCTGCTAAATGCCCTAAATGTAAATGTAACATCCAGCAGAGGAGCAAAGCAGCCAAATCCATCCTAGCTTAACATGCGCACAATAAAGCAATACTGGACTATCTGCCTTTGCAAAGGCACACCAACTCTACAGCCTGAAGGGAAACGACTAATAAATGCTTCCATTTAGCTTTGGCGTTTGAAGAGAGTGAACCCAGGCGCTACTGTCACGCACACGCTTACATACAGTCACAGCATCAAAGCTGTAGTTGGGATAGGTTCTGCTACACCAGATTCAGATGCATGCAACAAACACAAAGCAGAAAAGGTAAACACTGAATTTCAACATCTGTAATACATATGGAATTGCATGTAATGCCTTATACACACAAATAACAATGGCTATTATTTAAAGACCCAGGGGAAAAGGCAGACCCAGCTAATGCTACATACAATGACAATACAAAAAGGTGCACCCGTTATATCATCTAATCCTTCATATTTACTATTCTATGAAATTTAGCTGGCTGGTGCCGGAGAGCTTTGACATGATTAAGTGTGTGTGTGTGTGTGTGTGTGTGTGTGTGTGTGTGTGTGTGTGTGTGTGTGTGTGTGTGTGTGTGTGTGTGTGTGTGTGTGTGTGTGTGTGTGTGGCCATTCACAAAAGAATGATGGAGGTAACTGCAAAGCAATGAGGAATCTGGCTCAGTGTGAAATGAGCACAGCATTAAATTATAATGCCTGTGGAAACAGACAAACGTGTCATGTGGTGGTAAGAAGGGGGGGAATGATGGATCTTCTTCATTAAGCCTGCAGTTTAACCTGCTGAGGCTGAAATCAGGCTTCAAACAGAAGCCCCTATTTAGGCAGGCTAATGCTATGCAGCGCTGCATCCGTGCTACCCCATCCAAGCTACTATATCAAAAATAAATCAACGTACTTCAATATTGTGGAAGAAATCTTTCTAAAGGCAAATGGGAATGATTAAAATGGAATTAGGGACCATCAAATGGAAAAAATGGTGTGATTGTAACAATTGTAACGATTTTCTTCACAGTTTTTCACAGTTAAAAATAAAATTTCCCAATCAACCAAGCTCCCATTAATTATGAGAGCTCATGTCCCTCCCCTAACCTAATTGATTTACGACTCATCTAGGCCATGATTCTAGGTAATAAGGACTTGGTAATGAATGTCCCCTCCCCACTGAATCTGTACTACTTCATTAACTTTCTCCATGGCCCAATTACATGGCAGACATAAGACATTTATGCATCATCAATCAACCCAGTTTCACATTATGTGCAGGACTACACTGAAGACGAGTGACTGGGACCTGCAGCAGCCTTTGCTGCTCAATGGCACAACAGCAGTAGCTCTGAAGAGTGCCGTGGAGGAAATGATTGTCCTATATTATTGTTTTAGAAGAGGAACAAGTTAATGATTAGCCTAAAAGATAGCTAATGACTCAACGAATGCACAGAGCAAAGGCTACCGTCTCTTCCAGTCAATGAATGTGTTGGGCTTGTTTCATACAAGCTGTATATTTTTCTTTGATGTGCTATAATCATATTTTGATGTTGATGTTAATCAATATAACCTTATTTTTTCACACATACCTTACAGTATATCACTTTTTCATATAATTATATCCCTATAACTTTTTTAGATTTTTAGACCTACAAAAGGCTGCCCAACTTCAGTATTTCCAGCCATATATCCTCGTTATTACACTGTTTGTATGACTTGGGGTTAAAGTCAAATCCTTTATCTGTTGTATTAAAATTTAACTCTCAGCGGCAAATATGTTTACACTGAGCTTATGGCTGAGGATGAGGTCATGACAGCATGACTTGGTGCTATGACTAAGAATAGGCTGTATACATGCAGAACAGGGGTCATAAACTAGACTAAACACCATGTAGTAGTTACACTAAACTGCATGCCGTTTACACACAAACAAACGCCCCAATGTGCCAGGGCCAGTATTCAAATTTATATATTAGGTTAACAACAATACATTTAATTTAAAAATGACATTAAAAAATATATATATATGCATCCATACATACATTATGAGTCTATATACTGTAGCACTGTTTGGCAAAGGTGAGCATGTACACATATTCAGGCAATGAAATAGTAATTGCAGTGCCTGGGTAAAAGTAAGGTTAAAATTTAAGGTTAATTCCAAATTGTTGAGTTGTGTTTAGTTGTTGTTGTTGTTGTTTTTTTTTTTTCATAAAACACAAACACATCCAAACAACATTTAGCATGTGGCTTTTTCATTTGTTAGGGGTTTTTCTAAACATGTATATAGCCTACCAAGGCATCATTGCCTACAGTTCCTGATGAAAATCCTTACAGCCTCCCCATTTCATACATCTTCTTAACTGCTTTTCCTCTAGAGGGTCATGGGGGAGCTGGAGCCAATCCCAGCTGACATTGGGCGAGAGGCAGGGTACAGTACACCCTGGACTGGTCGCTAGTCAATCACAGGGCCAACATACAAAGACAGACAATCGCACTCACATTCATACCTATTTCCCCATTTCCTTATATATAAATCTCCACTCCATACTGTCATTGATCTTCGTTAACCAGCTTTCATTTTCAGGCTTCCTCCCTAATTAGCATGGTCCAGGGAGGAACAGAGAAAGGGAAGAATGGAGAGCATCTCTTCTCACGCAAAACACATGTAAATGTAATTCAACAGTAGTCCCAGTATTCCTACAGTATGCCTTCTGCTAAAATGCTCATAGAGTAAACACATATATTAAATTCTAGACAGTATATGTGTATGTTTGCCAGAGACCTTTGCTAAGGCTTTTGCTCCAGGATACAAAAGTAAAATAACAGCCGCATTCATGAGGAATGAACATTTAAAAGGCAGGGGAAAAAACGTGCTATATGCTACATAACTCTGCTACAGTCATGACATGATTTTCGAGGTGAGCGGTATTGATTGCAGGACTCGTAGTGATTTGCCATAGAAACCAACCAAAAGAAAAGTTAGTATGGTGAGAGAAGGAAGAAAACCACTAGAAAGGGAAAGTGTAAAGCAAGATAAGTGAAAAAGGACACATTAAAAATGCAGACTGCCTGGAGAGAGCAGACCATTATGGAGTGAAAAAATAAACAAACAAACAAAAAGACAAACATTATGTAAACATAATCACAAAGTTTAAAAATGAAAAATCAAGACAGTGTTGCCACATTATAGAAAATATGTGCTGGAGCAGGTGAGTGAGAATGACATGTCAGTCAGAAGTGTCGGCACAGAGTAATACAGGTACTTTTTACTGCACCCATTCCCCTTTGTTATAAACAAAAAGTGAAGAAAAGACAAGTTGATGAGTCTCAATCACAGTTGAATGAGGGCCTGAAACATCCTAGACAACCATAGGATTCGCAGGACTTTGTAAAGGCCAATATGAGTTATGGTAAAATCCTCTACTGGCAGCAATAATCACTGTGCAGGCTGCAGTTTCTACCAGCAGCACACAGGTAATGGGATTTAATTGAATTAGCCTACTTCATGGCATGGATTTATAAGAGTAGGTCTAGATTTTGGCATACCAAAGCCAATGATGGTGTCTTGCTTTTACATAGCTTATATACATTTATTAAATTTTGTGTTTCCTGGAAGTTAAAGTGGCCTCTGGACTTTATAACTTCCAGGCAACACAAAATGCGATAGCTAGATTAAAAAACCGCATATTCGGATTAAGTTCCTTATTAAATTAGTATAATAATGTAACAAACAGCTTAGGCCAAAGTGTATTTTTCCAAATAACTAAACCACCATTCCGAAGAAAATAGTAATAGGGAAACGTTCTTCCTATCGTTCTAGGTACACCCGTAAAGGCTTTAGCTCTCCCAGAAAACGCATAAAACTGGGCAACAACCAAAGAAACATCTGTCCCGACATTCCCTTATACCATAACCTGCACTCCCTTTTAACCACCCTCAACCACACACTCTTCTGACCCTAATCTTTCAGAGGAGTTGATTTTCTAAGTATAAGGTTCATGTTGACAGCAATACGTAAAAATGTAAAAGCTGTAGAGAATAATAGAGGATATAGAGTGGGGGGGAAAGCAACCAACAGCGAGCCAACAAATCAGAGGATATAACACTTCATATATCCCAAAGGTCAGGGTGGAGGAGGTTTCACATGACACAATGGGAGAAATTGGAGCTACAGCAATGACTTCATCTTATGCAGCACTTTTTTAAAAGCTAGCATGATCTGAAACTGGTGAGCACGTCTTTGATTTGCAGTGTTGTACAATCAATGATTGATATCAATGTTTAAGCATTTATTCCATTAGGGCGGCAGCGGTGAAGCAGCCTGTCTCAATAGAAAACGCACAGACGCACGCATGCACCCATTGCAGACATGGGACAATTATTATTAGTAACATGTTAGCCAACTAAAATCTGTTTGAGATTATCTAAGAAGATATTAACTCACCGCGTCTTTCTCTCCGCTTCCTTGCTTTTCCATATTACTGAGTTTTCTTTTGTTTTTATTTTCAGTCTTCTTCATTTCACGCAACGCCGAAAGATGCCAGTTGAAAAGTTGATGTACAACTTGTTGACTTCAAACGCAGTTACGCACTTATGATATACCGGTAGCTGCTTTAACTTATCAGCGTGATGTATCGATTCGAGACCCTACTGACAACAGAACACGACATCCGTAGTCTGGTATTACTTTGTAAAGTTGTATGTCCGTACAGTTTGCCCCGTACATCCATTCCTTATCAATGGGGTGTACTGTCGCACCGACTAATTAGCTTGGCTAAAATTCACATCTGGAAAATCCGTGCTGACAAACTGTCATTCACCTGCAGCTCCGGTAGTAGATCTGTTCCGACTTGAAAACCAAAAGGCTAGTCAGAAAAGACAAAAGGACAGGAGTAGACATTCAACTGTGGTCTGAGTTATTCATGTTGCGGTTCGTTGAGTCCTCCTAGTGTAACTGGCAACAGTGCTGGTAAACATTGAGTTGCTTGAAATGTTTAGACTTGCAGTTTGCTAGCTAACGTTAGCAAATGTCCTCTGTTGCTAGCTAACCAGCTAGTGTCTGGGTTATTATTATTTTTTGCTACACTTTAACTACATCACGATGTCACCTATGAAATATTAATTTCGCAATAAAAATACGAGACAAAACAAAAAAAAACAGCCAGTCGCCTCTTTCAAATTGATAGATTAACTGGCTGTGTGTGTCTTCTTCTGGAGTCCTTTCATCGTTGCTGGCAGCTCAGATGTGACCTGAGGACTGCTTTTCGGAGACTGGTGCAAAAATGAGACAGCAGGCAGCTACAAAGCTTGCTTCCTGAATCGGCACCGCTCACGTTTCACCCACCCACAATTGTCTCCTGGTTCTGCGGTGCCAAAGTCACGACACAACATTACATTTTATTGTTTTTTTTTAAATTATTATTAGGTTTTAGGTTATGTATGAGTGGCAGTAAATAATTGATACCATGTTGAGACCTAGGTCGGTGATTGATTGTGAACGAGAGAATTATCGTAATATTATTCTAGTGTGTGCTGCCATCTACTGTTAGAATTGAAACATACATAGCCTACTGTAGCAAAATTGAAGGTTGAAACATGCAAAAAAAATGTTTAAACCTAAAGGCATATTTCTTTTTCTTACTGTGTTCCTTTTATAATATATAGAAGCAATTTAAAGAACAAAAAGCTGATGAATGTGGACCATCATTTTTATCACCTTTTATTGCACAGGATTTTAACCGAAACACTTTAGACTGCTACAACATGCATGGAAATAAGCTGGGCCTTGACTGAAAGACCCCGATTTACACATTCCATTCCATTTTCCTTTACACTCCCTTTTCTATATACATGCTAGATCTCGCTTGGCTCACAGTGAAGCAGATTACAGACATTTTTAAGGCTGTACTTTTGACACAAATCCATATACATTTTATGTTAACCAATTTGACAACAATTTGGTTCATTTGTTTAATATTTATTGTGCTTTATGTTACAACCACAAATAATTAAAAAATGTTGTGCATCTTACCACAACCAGACAAATATAAATCTTTAGGAAAAGACTCAAACATTATGATGTTATTGTCAAAACCATGTCTAACAAATGAAAAACAAAGACTGTTGCTAAACATGTCTCAGGTGATAAACACAGAAAACAGCACACTTGCATAGCTAGGGGGGTTTAATGTCAAAAAGCAATTGTGAAGGTTATTGCACTGTAACCCATATCTTATGTAAATAATTACAATTCATGCACAAAAAGCAATAAGCAATGTACTGCACATAAAAGCAAAAAATGTGACCCACAAATTCAAAATTACCTTATTTTTTTAATGATTGGCATCATTTCTCACAATGTACTTGTCAACTTAAATAATTGTACAAATTTGAAGGAAGACTCACTTTAAAATGTGAAAATTGAGTCTATTGAGGACTATTTTCTTTATGCAATTTGTATAGATTAGATAAAGCATTGTCACTCATTTGGAACATTCTAATACTCTTCCCTTTTTAGCACACAAAGGGAAGGTGACAACCTCTGCTGTTGCTGATTATTTTTTTTTAAAAAGTCATATTTCCTTTTGTTAAAACTAAAACTAACTTTGACAGCAATCATATCACATATCATACTTTTGATGTGTTCCATTGTGTTCAAATACATATTTTGGCAATTAAGCAGGGTTCGACCAAGTTATGGACTTTGGTTTAGGTTTATAGTAAACCTAAACATACCAAAGCCATAAGCATCAGGAGTGCAAACTTAAATTAAAATGAATATTGTTTTATTGTGCAAAAAAAGTAATTTATCAGACGTTCTCCTGTGTAAATACCCATCAAGTTTTCCTCAAAGATGTCTCCCCCTGTGACATCTTCAGTAGTTAACCATCTCTGTGGTTTTAGATTAAAAAGTTGTCTATCTTAAACAATATGGCTTTTTCCTATGATATGAGCTCTTCAAACTACATGCAACTATTATATACACTACAGTAGCATCACAAGAAACTGAAAGGGAAGCACTTTGGTTTTGTTTTTTGTTTTTCATGCTGGCATGAAAAACATTTTCAAACTTGAATCCCTGCTGAAGTTAAAGATCCCAACAATCTCACATAAATGAGAGGAAACACTTGATTCTGGGTCCATAAGAAAAGCCCTTTATATCACACTTGTTCACCTCAGCAAAAGACATTCTTACACGCACGCACACATCACTAAATCACTAGAGTGAGAAGAGATCCAGTGGGGCTAATTACTGTCTTCCCATTTTAAACAAAACAAGGTTCCTATTCCAGGAGTGAAAGCTCAGGCAGGGAGCAAGCCAGTGTTGCAGTGTTGGCCCCAGGATCCTAACAGATGGGATGCTGGAGTGTTTTGGCACCTCTGGCTTGGGCACTCACGACGCCCCAACAAGGAGAGAGGTTGAGCTCACAGAAGCCTCCTGATGTCTCACCTGGGTAGAGCAGAAAGAGACAGATTCTGAAGAGTACTGATTACCGAAATAATGACCTCAGAGCTCAGATGGAGGCTATATGGCAATACAATAAGGAAGGGGGGG
>OMPB01040666.1:4300-18703 GCA_900312615.1 Stylephorus chordatus | reverse complement strand
ATTTAATACAGACAGATGATAAATACTGGCATCTTCTGCTTTTGCTTCTACAGATTGTTAACATTGTATTTTCACCAGTCCTGTCAGATGGCATGACCATTTATCTCAAACATTTAATCACTGATCATCATCGGCTCTTCAAGCAGTTATTTCCTACAATCAACCTATTGCCAAAGCATCACTTCATGATACATTACCCTCGTAATATAAGGAACATCGGCCCAATTCTGCACATGTGGTGCATGCGTTATGAAGCTAAACATAACTTCTTTAAGAGACAATTAAAAAGCTTTAAAAACATTACAAAGACATTAGCCAAAAAGCACCAAAGTTGTATGGCAATGTATCAGGAGTCCTTTACCAAGGAAAGATTAACCTTAGGTCCAGGAAAGATGGTGGCACTTGTTGAGCTCAAAGGTCCAGAGATTGCTTCCATATTTGGAGATGTAACCAGTGTTTTTTCTGCCAAGTGGATAAAACATCATGGTACAGAGTACCGCTGTGACTTGATTATCTGTACTGAGGTAGCATTTGAGATGCCTGTGTTTTGTAAGATCAAGACTATTGCTGTGAAAGATGACAGTGTATTGCTCTGTGGAAAACTGATGGAAACCATGTGTTTTGATGACCATTACCATGCCTTTAAGGTCAGACTGCATCCAGACAGAGTTGTAAAGGTGTTGGATATAAATCAGCTGTGTTACTTCAAAACATTTGATATTCAAATGAAGTATGGAACGACAGATTTCTCAAAGTACATTGTTCCATATTGCCACTTTATGCAGACCTGCTGTTTTTTATGAAATGTTTTATCATTTTTTTTAGGCCTGACCTAAAAATAAAATTGTTTAATTCATTATTTTGTGGTAACTTGTGATTTTTACTTACTTAATGTATATTGTATGTAAATGTAATTTCACACTACAAGAGTAAATTAAGTGTAAAATTAACACCAGTGAGGTTTATTTTCACCAATAGTGTCCGGTTTCATTGACACTGTGCACTGTTAATGGGTGTTATTTTCAGAGCTGTTTTTTCACTGCAAGTGAGTAAATTATCAACACAGTAGTGTGTAATATCAACACTTCATCAGAGTTATTTGACCCTCCAGTGTTAACTTTTAATAACTCAATGCAGTGTTAATGAGCATTGGAATTCAACTCAATCGGAGTTAATTTGTTATCACAGAAGAGTAAATTATCAACACTACTGAGAATAATATTTACACTCTCCAGAGTTATTTAACCTATAGTGTTAAGTTTAAATAACACTATACAGTGTAAGCGAGTGTTAAGTTTTTACTCTATTTAGAGTTAATTTAACTCTAAAATTTTAACACAAGAGCAAGAGTCAATTTAACACCAATTCTGAGTGGGACCAAATACACTCGGGAATAGTGTTAAATTTGACTCTAAGTGTTAATTTGACACTGCAAGATTTACTGTGTACTCTCCCATCTCAGACAAAATGTCTGCTGTGGGGCTCTTTCCTTTGGCTTTTTTTCAAATTCTATTCTTGCTGTCCCCAGACTTATCCAATCCTCACATTCGATTCATCTGGCTCTCTTTCTTTTTTGTTTTTCTGACTCTCCCAACTGTATTTCTGTCAAGCCTCCAAAACAGCAGGACTCTGGTGGAGGCCCTTTCCACAACCTGAACGCATCACCGTAATGGGCATGGTGCGTTTTCTGCCTGCCTTGTCGTGGGATTAAGGACAAATAGAAAAGAAGGAGCCCAGGATGAAGACGGGGTGAGTTCCGCATTGATGATTATCTATCGATTGGTAGCGAAGCCGGATGCTCAGCGGTTGGTGGCCTGCAGTAGAGAGTATGTGCATGTGAACAGATGAGGGACAGCGGTACAGAGCCGGCTTATTGGAGCTTAATAGAGGGTGGAGGAGTGGGTGGAATATCGTAATGTAATGTGGGTTCCTGTTGAGATTATGGTGTAAACTCTGCCTATTATCTTGTGTAATGGGAAGAATAGCATCTCCTTTCCCTTTGATGTACAAGTGTGTGTGTGTGCGTGTGTGTGCACATGCGCGTATGGGCATTAGGCCCCCCCAACAGCCTGCATCGTCAGATAAACAGGCCTCGGGTCTTTTCCTTTCTTGGTGGAGAAATTAGTTATTTACACTTCGTAAATTAATTCTCCCACCCTGCAGGCCACCAGAGCTACAAAAGCACAAAGGTGAAAAACAAATGGCATCCCTTCTCTTTTCTCTCTCTCTCTCCACATTTTCTCTTTCACTTACTAATAAAAACACACACATAAATATAATTAAATGTCAAATGAAGTATAAAAATCATTGCAGCATTGTGTAGCTAATTCTAAGAGTGGTGGGGAAGCACCGGGAGGCTTTTTTGACAAGCCAACTGCTAATGAAATCTATTTACCAAATCAAGATCCACGCACACACACACATGCACGCATGCACACTCACAAAGCACCCCGATCCCCTACTGTATTAACAGCTTCAAGATGACGCTAATGATCAGCTCGTCTGTGTTGCTCAATGAATATAACATTGTATGATTATGCACATCACACATGTTTGATCTTACTGTATTACCTCTCTCTCTCTCTCTCTCTGAAAACATGGGCCTGGCTGGGAAGGTAAGCTTGGATGTGTCGTATCTAGGGGTTAGGTATTGAGGGGTTAGAACACCAAATGTTTCCTCTGCCATTCTTTCCTCTGTTGTGGCTCTGTTGGATGTTTTGTTTTGTATGATTGCATTTTGCTTCTCACATGCACACAAACCAACTCTCTCTGTTGCCTAGTACATGATCACGGTATAAGTATTTTCACATTTCACAGTCTTAGTTCACAGGATTTACATACAAATTGGACATTATTAAAACATATTTGAATATCCAACAAACTGTAGGAAAATATTGTTGCCGGCATTTAAAAAATGGTAAAATAAACATGAAAATAGGGGAGGACAATCCATCACCCAGTTTTAACAAACAAAACAGAGTGTGTGTGTGTGTGCGTGTGTGTGTGCGTGCGTGCGTGCGTGCGTTACGGCTGCTGCCGATTCTTCCCCATTCAGGTGTTGTGTACTTTATGTTTGTGTAGTTTCCCTTTCAGGTATCGTCCCACTTCCTGATTGGAGCTGCACCCAGTCCCATTCACCAATCCAGAGGAGGTAATTAAGAGCTGCAATTATAAATGCTTGGGCAGCTGGACATTCTCATCAGCTGGGATTTCCATTGAACAGCTCATCCTTGTGCCTCTGTTGTAGAAAGAGAATTGTTAAAACTGAGAGAGTAGATTCGTATCTGTTTTTTTTTTTTTTAACCTGTGAATTGGGTCTAGTATAGTTTGTGCTGGTTACTGATAATAAAAAAAAAAAAACGCCGGCGGCAGTGGGGTTGTTCATTGAAAACAATAGGGCCGGCTGTTTTGACGCGCACCTTACGCCGCCGGTGTGTGGAAGCCTTAAGGCTAGTAGGTGTTTGCAGATACGTCTGAGTTCAGCAGCCTGAACATCTCTCTCACATATCTTTGGTTTGTAGACAGAGGCACTGCTACCAGTTGCAAGTAAAAAGCAGATTGAAACATTTAACTTACACTGTCAGAGCATTCAACACTATGGAAATAATTTTAATAAGGTTGCACATTTTGCACTGTAACAATGTGACCCACGATTCTGCACTGATCCTACAAGTGTATCAATTGATGGCTATTTTTTTAAAACTATGAAATCAATCCTATTATTCAGTGAACATGTGAACTATCGTAATCATTCTTTTTTTAGCTGTTCACCAAGGCAGATGACAGGCCTGGAGGCTGGAGTGATCTAATAACTGAACACAGAGGAGCACTTAGTTAATAACAGGTCCCTGCTGCCACATGATTCAGATAGGACAGGACATGAGACTGTGTTTCCAGTAGGAAAAAATTGCACACTGAAGTTCTCTGTCCCAAGTCAATGATATCAGAGCTGATGAGAATCTTAATCTTGCATTAGCAATTCTTGTCCCCAGGATGAAATGCCATAACCAGTGTGTGTGTGTGTGTGTGTTTTGCCATTTAAGTGAGTGTGCTTGTGTTTCCCACCTGGCCGAGACATTTGTGGTGAAGGAGACACAGTCCGTTACGAAGGATAGTGGTGTTGTCCCAGTGATGTCCTCCCATTGGGCAGGAGAAGTCCCTCCTGCTTGGAACAAACACCTAAGATGAGAAGACTACTCTGCCAGGTATTACCAGGATTTTGCCGTTGGTAAAGACGCAGGATGTCTCATAGGTCTAGGGTTTTAAGGATTAATCGATTAATATATAGAAATTAATTGATTATATATTGTTACCAATTAATCATGTTACCATTTATTACAGTAAGTTAAAACACCAAACATGATCAGCTTACAGCTTCAGATATGCAAACATTTGGTTGCGTTTGTCCGTTCCAGATCGTTATAAAAATTAATACCTTTAGTTTTTCTTGGCTGCTCGTCAGACAAAGCAATCTTTGGGCACCACTCTGGTAACTTTTGATAGACATTTGCCATTAGTTATGACATTTTAGAGACTAAATAATTAATGAATTAATCAAAATAATAATAATTGCTACATTAATTGGTAATGAAGATAAAGCCCTTGGGTCTTTGGCTAATTGAAGCATAACCAAACACTAAAATGAAACCGCAAAGAGAGCACCAGCTAAGGTGAAACACAGTGATGTCATTTGCCATGGCAACGCATGCTTCATCAGAGACTGTGCTGTCATTGCTATTTGATTTTAAATTGTTCATTCATCTTCTTAACCGATTTTCCTCTAGAGGGTCGCGGGGGGAGCTGGAGCCAATCCCAGCTGACATTGGGTGAGAGGCGGGGCACACCCTGGACTGGTCGCCAGTCAATAGCAGGGCTAACATATAGAGACAGACAATCACACACATTCACACACCTACTGTATGGGCAATTTAGAG
Organism: Stylephorus chordatus; assembly: GCA_900312615.1. Classification (NCBI taxonomy): domain Eukaryota; kingdom Metazoa; phylum Chordata; class Actinopteri; order Stylephoriformes; family Stylephoridae; genus Stylephorus; species Stylephorus chordatus. The sequence continues at coordinate 13,769 of OMPB01040666.1, read as the reverse complement.
TCACCAATTAACCTAACCTGCATGTTTTTTTGGTCTGTGGGAGGAAGCTGGAGTACCCGGAGAGAACCCATGCAGGCACAGGGAGAACATGCAAACTCCACACAGAAGGGCCCCGGTTTGAACCCATAACCCTCTTGCTGTGAGGCAACCATGCTAACCACTGCACCACCGTGCCGCCCATTTTAAATTATATTGCTCTTTAATAAACGGAGAAACTCAAACGTAATCTATAATATGAATGACAAAATGCCACCTATATTACAAAAAAGACAGTATCTGATTATTATTACTTTCCTATCATTTGTCTCGCAAATGCAACTCTCCAAATATCTTTTGTTCGCCAAAACACTAGAAAATGATTAATAACTGAATTCAGCGTGAAAACAAGATGGAAGTGTTTCCTTTATGTAGTGATGCTGTGCCAGCATTGCCAAGATAGCCACTTGCCTGTGATGCTGCAGAGCAGGCGCAGGCAGCGGGCAGAGTCGCCTCTGTGGCCACTGGGATGGCCCTCCGCTGACCTGGGTGGGACAGGGATCGTCATGGTGATCGGCTTGTGGAACTTTCTCCTCCTGGGCTCCACGGTGACGATTGGGCTGAAGGTGGCTCTGTTTCCCAGAATGGCCCTCACCATGTCGTCTGGCACAGGCTGGGCCTGGAACCAAACACGCAGAAGGTGGGGAAGTTGTCAGTGGAACAGAGAAATAGGTGAATATCGTTTCATCAAATTTCAAGCGTTGATAGATAAGCATACCAACACTGCACTTCAGAAATAAGAGTGTGGGCATAATATGTCAGGAAAATAAAAAATTTTGCTTGACGAAAACAGGCCATGCCTCAATAAATAATGAAACGGTCGATGCGATTTTGGAGGAAAATGAATGAGATGGGGGTTGAGAAGTTGAGATTCAATTACGACACAGAAAGGAGGGAGACGGGCTGCTCTACCTGCAAACCAACGCGGATCTTCTTGGTCAGCGCTCCCTGTGGGAAGGAGGCCTGTACCATGGGGACAGTGGAGCTGGAGAGCACACCTCCGTCAGGACCCATGTGGTTGGACTCCTGCTTGATCCTTGAGACCACCGCAAAGTACTGCGGGAAGTCCATGGTGACAATGCGGCAAATGCGCTTCTTCTCCAGCTCGATGGGGCTGTCCAGCTCTGGCACGCACAGGAAAAAAAAAAGGTTTAGATGACAGTTTATAAGTGGTCTACATCTAAGTGGCCTCACTAGAAAACATAGTAAAGATACATGAACAGCATAGACGCATGACTGACTGGTGTTTTTGACAATTATTTCCCTCATCAAATCTCAAATCTCATTGAATGTTGAGGTTTAAAAAGACGTTAACCTTTGGACTAAAGATCTGATTATTTTGCAGCTCAGCCGGGTTCCCTGGTGGATCTATGGGTTTTCTATAGCTTTCCATTGTTCTGGGTCAACACACTGGGGTTTACCTTCGTCCATCCCATTGAGCAGCTCAAAGAGGTCCTCTGTTCTGGCGTCGGACTGATGCTCCTTCCACGTGTCACCGTTGTCACTCCTCAACACAATCAGCTCCCTCTCTTTACCCCTCATGGAGCCAAAGTGAGGGATCTCCACGATCACAGGGCTGAAGAGGACAGAATATGCTTTAGTCACGAGGCTTTCTGGACGGTTGACTGGGCGAGACATAGTCACACAAAGTGACTGGTTTGTCTAAACAAGGTATTAAGTGCTAAACACACTAACTCATAACTCACAAATGTAAGGCCATCAATATGATTTGACTACTTGCATTATAGTCATTGCGCATGACCATAAATGAAACTGCTTAGAGGTGAATGGAAACAAAAAGAAAACAATGCAGGAAACCTTGTTTTTGCTCCACTTTGCAAGAGCAAAGTCCAAATACTTTCAACTCTGTTCCAGGTTCCAACGCTGCAGCTGCCTTGAGATAGACTGACAATAAACACAACCCAAGGGTCGTAACTATAAGAAGAAGAGGTCCTACCCAAGGAACTGAGCCCCGGCTGGGCCCACCTCCACCAGCCTGCTGACCAGGCCTTCACCCTCCACCATGGGCGGCGGGTAGGCCAGCTTGTGCCTCTTGGCTAGGCGGCAGGTGATGCGTGTGGGCGCAGTGCACTTTCTCGGGGGGATGATGATCCGCATGCCGTTGTGGCGGCTCCCCCTCATGGAGCCTCCACGGGCATCCACCATGAAGCTCACAAGGAACCTGCCGCCCGGAGGCCAAAACGGAGGGTGTTTAGAGAGGAGGACGACCACGAGGGAGACGAGACAGAAGCAATATACCATGGACACAAGTGAGGAAGAGATGATTCCCATGCTGTGATCACTGTACACCCAAACCAAGAGAGTAAGTGAGAGGAAATGACCAAAAGTAAAGGTGGGAGATACAGAGGGAGGGTGATGGAGGCCGGAAAAAAGGAAGTGCTTTGAGGCGTGAAAGCTGGTAGTTCTCACCTCCATTTCTCTCCCGTTTGATGCAAAACCTGAGTCCTGCACCAAACCCTGGTCCTGCACCAAACCCTGGTCCTGCACCAAACCCTGGGCACTGGCGAAATTGCCAAAATGTTTCGTGAGCCCAAATCTGAGATTCCTGCCAAACTTTCAGCCCCTCTCAAGCAGGGTTCAGTGATCAAATATTAAACATTGTCATCACAAATGTTTGACCTAGCCGGGGGACATTAATTCACAATGAAAGGAGGTGAATTTATTATGCTTTTTATATTTTTATTTTTTTGCCTACAAAATTAAACTGTTGCAGTAAAATGGCTGTCAATTTCTGTTAAAAAAAAAAAGTTGTAGTGGAATAAAACCCATAAAAATAGTGTTGACACACACCTACAGTATATAAGAGGCTTTTACTATCCAACTGAAGCTTTTAAAAAGTGTCACTTTACTAGACGATTGGATCGCTTCTACTGAATTTTTATAAACTAGTATAGGCATTCATTGTGATGCCTAACTGAGCCAAACAGTGGAATGCAGCTAACCTGATAACTTTAACATATTATTGTCAGGTGTTATATTATGTGTTTTCTTCTAATAAGAGGGTTGTTATGGTGCAAGATACTTTACTTCATCTGTCAAATGCTGTGAATATAATGACCCCGTCAGACCATTGGTCAAGCGGTTAGTAAAATCTCTTTGAAAAGCCCTACTTAATAATCCTTTTAAATATTTGTGACTAACCCTCTGCCAGGAAAAGAAAATGGTTAGATCTGCTTCCTTTAAAGCAGTGACTAATATCAATATGATCTTTGAGAAGTGATTAAAAAGAGATGACACCTCTATAAAAGAAAGAAACCCACACCGGGACAAACTTCTACTGCCGAGTCTATATGCAAATGAGACACCACAGCATACGAATGACGCAGACACAGACTGGAAGGGGTGGGAGAAACAACGAAAGAGAGCGGACATAAAAGAGAGAGAGGTGTGAGAAAGAGAGGAGTGACATCACTACAGCTTCACGGAAGGGGAAACCAGTGAACTCAGTCATCACCTGGAGTCATACTGAGGGAGCGGGGAGGACAGGCTGTAAAATAAAGACATGGAGACAAAGGCAGGAGGCAAAAAACCCCAAGGAAATACTTTTAGTATCAATGGTTCACAATCTCTACAGGTTCTGTTGGGAAGTATTGTATTATTGGTTAGGCTATGACTGGGCGAAATGAATTGAGTGGAAAGTCAGGGAGAACAAGATGTAACATGTAATAAAAAAAACAAAATGACATAGACACAAAAAGTGTGTTTCGCCTCAACCTTGAAACTTTGGTAAAACAATTATTTGAGCAACAAAACCGGACATGACCTCTTAATATCTTCTTCCCCTTAATACATCTTAATATATAAGCATTTGGGGCGTTGGGCCCTAAAACATCTTTTACATGTAGGTTCTCTGTAAACAAAAACAGCTTTAGTTAAGGGAAGCAATGTTAAACTTTGAGATTGCATGTAGAACTTTATTTGTTTTTCAAAAGAAAGACATTGGGCCTCATGTAAGAACATTTTCGTATTCTTATCCTAACTTTCTCTTTTTTTTTTTGTACGGTGGACTCATACTGTACGAGTGCGCCATGTCAGATTCCGTAAATGCTCCTAACTTCAGATAACCCGCGGAAACATGACGAATGCCACTTTTGCGTAAATGAAGCGCGCGTTCATGAGAATTGTAGATTAGCATAATTATACCATATACGCGTCCTGCCCCATATGCAGGAAATGTTCGTCATGAAAATGGCATCAAAGTGTAAAAAGAACTTTACGATTACTGTAGCACAATTTTACGGAGATTGAAGTCCTGCTTTTGGAGATCAATAAAGGAAAGTCTATAATTTTTAACAGCATCAGCAATGGAATTAAGGGACATGCTAAAGTCAAGGAATGGGAGAAAATAACGAGTGTTGTTAATGATGTGTCACCTGAGGGTTGTACTGTCAAAAAAACAATTTAAATTAATGATGATATCGTTAGGCTATACAAATTTACTGTAGAATTATATTATCATTTGAATAGGAGAGTCAAAGAGGATAATGTCAACATAATTATTAAGTGTAATTTATATAGGGTTTTCAAACTCAAAATTGCTTCAAAGTAATGAAATATACAATCCATTAGTGAAAATCTTAGGTTTGGATAACAGCAGACTCATTTCACATGACTCCTACAACGGGTCTGGACCACTCGTAAATTGTGTTCGTGCCTAAGGGAAAATTCAAAATACGAGAAAATTGGTGAATGGGGCAAGTTCTCCTAAATCACTCATACATTACAAACAAATCTGTTCGTACGAGTGGTTCATGCATGAGGCCCATTATCACTTATTACCCGACTAAGTTATTGCAGCAGGACAAAAATAGAGTGGAAACAGAAATTGGACATTTCTCAAGTGAACATCTGAGAGCATCTGTTATGTATCACTGTATCATGGCAAAAACACACAAGTGCAAAGCTGTTTTCCAAACAGTTAATCTTTTAATTAATCTAACTTTGAGAATATATATCCAGGAATATCGGAGTGTAGAATATGCCTGTGCACACTGTGAGGGTACATGGCGTGCATGTCAACTCATTATATGCGTGCACACCGACTCTATGCAAGTAATCCAGCGGTCCTTACCCGGAGTGGATGGGGCTAGATACTGTGTTGTGGCTGTGGTCCACGGTGTCTGGGGTCCAGCTGTAGCGCCGCATGCACTCCGTGTTGTAGTCCCTGGTCACAGCCAAGTGCTGGAGGTTCAGCAGCCAATCAAAGGTAAGTATGGAGACAGGCAGGAAGGAACAGCGTGAGGGCGGGAGCGTTGATGAAGCGGAGATGAACGTACGGGTCAATCCGACGTTAGAGAGAAGAAAAAAAAACGTGGTAGTGGGAAGAGATTGTGGTTCAGGAGAAGGGGAAGAGAGAGTGTAATAAAGGAGATTAAGTAGAAGAATGAAGAAAGACAGGCAAGTAAAAAAAGAGGAGAAAACAGTCCGGGCAGATGGGAAAAAGAAAGGGAAGAACAGATTAGGATATAGGAGGTATATAATGCAGAAAGGTGAGGGAAGAATTCAATTGAAAGGATAAACAATCAAAAAAAAGTGAGATTTTGTGTTGATAATGTATAGCCAATTTACATAGACATTCACATATGATGATGGAACATTTCAAAGCCTAAAACAAGCGGTCAACAACACATTTTTGAAGAATAAATGATGGTAAACTCAACCCTTAAAAATAAAATGACACGTGACTGTTTACCAAAATGGAGGCCTGCGGCAATGAGAGGGAAAAAGACCCAAGAGGAGGGAAATATAGAAAAAGATCAAAACACACGATGTAAGTGAACACGTAGAGTGGAGATCGAGGAAGCCAAACGCCGTATACCTTATTGAGAGGGTCAACCAAGTAGGAAATGTCTTTACAGCCACTCTGAAGCTTAACGGGAAGGAGAGAGAGTAGAGAGAATGTTGCACTGGGGGGACTTTGAAGGGTCCAGAGAAAGAAATCAGAGGGAGTTACTCATCTTATGTGACATGTTCTCTTTAAGGAGAGACCAGCATCGTATGTCGAGAAAAAACAAAAGACACAAACAACTCAAGTCCTCTGGCAACTGAGGACAGCTAAATACGGTCTTTTGAAAATCACGTAGGCCTACTACGAAGCTAGATCATTTCTTTAAAGGGTAAGTTTGGCATTTTTGATGAAGTCATTTTTGACTTGCCCATGATGATTCTGATTGTTTGAGACATTTTTCAGCTCCGCGCACCCAGTCGCACGCTTGGGCTAGTAACTACTAGTAGCAGCCACTACCAAACTCAATTTAAACACTCCACAGTGCACCCAAAATTAATAAAATAGTACTACTAATAATAATAATAAAATTACGACAGTCTATCGGGGTGAATTGGGGTGTTTGTAGCATAATTTTAGATGTCAAATTAAGTGCTCGACATATAAACAACAGGACGTTGCAATGGCTATCTTTGAAAGGCATGTCTGACTTTGAAGAGGATAATTTGACTTCTAAAATGACACTCTAAACAGCTATTAACTTTGGGTGCACTGTGGAGTGTTTAAATTGAGTTTGGTAGAGTCTGCTACTAGTTACCATCAGGTTGCGCTAGCACTAGCATTAACCTATCTGCCCAAGCACGTAACTACATCCACAGAGCTGAAAAAGGTCTCAATCAATGAGAATCATCATGGGTAAGTCGAAAATTAGGCTTCATGTCAAAAATTCCGAACTTACCCTTTAAACGGTTTGAAGTAACTAACTTTGAGGTAAATTACCTTTGTTGCTTGCCTTGTAGCTAGTCACATTACCTTTGAAAAATCTAGTCTATACCGTGCATGTATAAACCAATCACGGGACAGGAACAAGGGATTGGGATTCAGGACTCATTGCTGGTAAAAAAACAACAAAAAACAACATGAGGCTATTGTTGCCATATTATTATTGAGGACTGAACTAGATTTCAATATTTAGGTTCCACCACATTGTTGCTTTATCAAAAGGGGAAACACATGATATCTAGCAACATGGTTCCTCCTTATTGCTAGACTGTCTAGACCCTAGTGTATGATTAAGTAGCCAGGCCGCAGACGTGAAATTTCACCTTTTTAGGACTACACTCAATACAGTTGCAAGAGCGCTTCATCTCCCTCAGAACCTTTGTCAAAAGTGTGTCTTTCCTGCGCACACCAGATACATACACATCTATACATACTGTACACACATTTTTAAACATGGCTAAGTGACACAAGATAAAATGTCTTAGTGAGATCTGACAAGATCAGATCTCTGTCAGCCCCCCCCCACACACACACACACACAATAGACTACTTAGAAATTATGACAATATATTTACCTTACATCAACCTTACATTAACGTAGATACTGTAACTCAAAAACTCACTGTGGTCATTAAAGATCCCATGGCACTTAACACAAAAGAGTAGGGGGTTCCCTGGTGTCCTGGCAATATTATGCCTCTCTCCATCTGACCATCTAATCATCCCACAGTGTAATTGGTTCAATAATTCCCTCCCTCTCCACCTTAAGCTGATGTGTGGTGAGCGTTCTGGCTCAAAATGGTTGCCGTGCATCACCCAGATGGGTGCTACACATTGGTGGTGGTTTCACCCCTTTACTGTGTAGTGCTTTGGGTAATATATATGTAATTTATATTATTATTAATTATTATTATTATTATTATTATTATTATGACAATACATTAACCTTACATTAACTGGCTAGCCCTGGCTGAGGGGCTCTGTGATCACCAATCGTTTTAATACAGACATCAACTCTCTGTCTCTCTATATCTCTATCAATCTAGTGAAGCAACGTTCTGAGACTCTGAAACCACTGCAGTGGTTAGAGTAATGCAGAAGTACACACATACACACAACTTAACACACACACACACGCGCGCGCACACACACACAAACCGTTTCACCTCTAAGCCTTCTGTTTTTTTCCTTTAGTATGATTTCTGTCTCTGTTCCCCTCTCTCTCTCTCTCTCTCTCTCACTGTCTCTGTCTGCCTCTCTCTCTCTCCCTCCCTCTCTCACTGTCTCTCTTTCTGTCCCTCTCGCTCTCTCTGTCCCTCTCTCTCTCTTTCGCTCTCTCTCTCTCTCTCTAACCACAACGGTCTTGAAGGAAAGTGGTGCTTGTTATGAAATTTTGGTTGGTCATGCCCATCTGTCTGTCTGTCTTTCTGTCTCTGCCTTACTGTCTGAGTGTCTATCTGTTCGTTTGTCTTACTGTCTGTCTCTCTGCCTGTCTTACTCTCTATCTGTCTCTTACTGTCTGTCTTACTCTCTATCTGTCTGTCTTTCTGTCTATGTCTTTAAACCAAACTCATTCACAAACTCACCACTCCATCCTCCCTGACAAAGAACAGAGTCATGCGCTTTTACACACCACGGGTACGAGTGTGTGTGTGTGTGTGTGTGTGTGTGTGTGTGTGTGTGTGTGCGTGTGCGTGTGTCTTTGAAGAGCGCGGGCCGGCGTGCAGCTCCGTAAACAGAGTGGCGAGGAAGAACGCTCAAGCGCTCTGATCTCACACCGAGCCAAGAATGTACGGAGGGAAAGGCTCTCATTGGCTCCATTCCTCTTTAGAAAAAAAAAGAAGGGGGAAGAAAGAAAGAGAGAAAGAAGATGGGTTCCGGTCCAAACTGTTTATTTTATATATATTATTTTTTTTGCGTGACAATATGCACCGAGCCTGTACAAAACGGGAGAAGAAAAAAAAGATGGTGTCACCGTGGAACACTGGGGAAAGTAATCGAAAGCGTGGAGGAGAACTGCGCCTCACACAAATAAAATAAACTGACCGCACAATTAGAGTCCCTGGGTTTATCTTTAAATAAACACAGGAGGTTAACGGAGCAGAGTAACAGCATAATCACATACAATTCTCTACTTCAGAGGTTACAGGGCTGTCGAGCAAGAGTTTCCCTCTGCTTTTCAACGGACCCCATCTCAAATAAGAGGCGCTTTAGAAGATTACAGAATGTCACGCGAGGAGGTGGCTTTGGTCGGTTAAACACCTTAAAACTCCTGGAAATAGAAAAGCTCACAACTTGAAACCGTGTGTGTGGGTGGGTGGGGGTGCGTGTGTGGGTGCGTGCATGTGTGTAGGGGTGCATGTGTGTGTGTGTGTGCGTGTGTGCATGCGTGCGTGCGTGTGTGTGTGTGTGTGTGTACATACTAGGTGCGTAGCCTACATGCTGAAACATGTCCTCATGAACTCCATACTATGTGTGCACGTCCGGTCAAAGTGCACGTTCCTGCTGACTCATTCACTCTCCTCCTGGGTTTGGAAAAACGGGTAACGCTTGTTTTAGTGTGACTTTTATCACCCGGAGACACAATAATAACAACGTTCTGGCATTCCCCCATTGGAATGTCTCTGCATTGCGATCCAATGAGTCAGACCATGTCCCCAAGGTGGACCGGATCGCAGTGTGATT
>OMPB01040434.1:0-10447 GCA_900312615.1 Stylephorus chordatus | reverse complement strand
CTGAATACCAAAATACTTCAGGGTCTACCTGTAAAACACGGCAAAACATCGCTTCTCTCAAATCATCATACTTAGTGCAATACAAAATAAAGTGCGACTCATTTTCTATTTCACCCAGGTTACACATTTCACACAATCTGTTTTCTTCTAAAATATTATGGAATCGTCCAACCTCAATGGCCAGGGGGAGGATACCAATTCTTATTTGGGCAACCAATGATCATTCAAACATATACACACATCAATGATGTATATAAAATGTACGTTTATCTGACATTAGCCTCGCTTGCCAGTCTCCATGAGACACAAATGAGTTCAAATTGCTATGCAATTGCTACATAGAGCCTGGCAGACTTGGTTTACAGAATGGAGTTAAGTAGCTTGTATTCCTTCGCCCAATCACGATGTTCGGGGGTGGAGCATCTGTTGTTTGAAACGAAGGTTCACACGGGAAACGGGTCAGAGCGATGGAAGTAAGGGACGACAATGACCAATAAGATCGACAGCATTAAATCGAAGGGCAGAATCCTCATTGGCCGAAAAGTGGAAGGCGGAAAAAGTTGTGAACCAAAAAAATCAACCAAGCTATTCAGACTAATCTGACATCAAAAACGGTCACCCTTTGAGATAATTGGCCCCACCTCTTATACTGTACGAAACCACAATACGGTTACCAGGTTCTGGGTCTACCCCGGGGTCTCCTACCAGTTGGACGTGCCAAAAACTGGCTCCTTTCTGGCTCCTTTCGACGGGAAGGAGCAGCGGCTCTACTCCAAGCTCCCTCCGAATGTCTGAGCTCCTCACCCTATCTCTAAGGCTGAGCCCAGCCACCCTATGGAGGAAACTCATTTCAGCTACTTGTATCCGCAATCTTGTTCTTTTGGTCACTACCCAAAGCTCATGACCATAGGTGAGGGTTGGAACGTAGACAGACTGACAAATCGCTAGCTTTGTCTCACGGCTCAGCTCTCTCTTTAACACAACGGTCCGGTACAACGCACAGATCACTGCGGACACCACACCGAACAGCATGTCCATCTCACGCTCCATTCTACCCTCACTCATGAACAAGATCCCGAGGTACTTACATTTACATTTACATTTAGGGCATTTAGCAGACGCTTTTATCCAAAGCGACTTACAATAGGTACATTTGTACAGTACATTTGTCAGAAGAAAATGGAACAACAATATCTCCCTGTTGGCCTAGCAAGATTACAATAGAGCTAGCCTCGCTTGCCAGTCTCTGAGACACTTAACGTTTAAATCGCTACGCAATTTGCTACATAGAGCCTGGCAGACGGGTCAGAGTGATGTAAGTAAGGGACGACAATGACCAATAAGATCGACAGTATTAAATCGCAGGCCCAAAAGTGGAGGGCGGAGAGAGCCAGGACCCAAAAATATCAACGGGCCTTTTCAGACTACAATAGAGCTACTCTCCAATGATACAAACACACACCTAACTATGAAGCTAAGACTACTTAAGTTCTTTTGATTAACACATGTACATGTCTGTGTCTTTCACAGGTAAAAAGAAGTTCAAGTTCAGGATACATAAGCGTTCAGAAAGCTCCGAAGTTAAAGGCTCCCAGGGGTCCTCCTCCTTGATCGAGGGCGACGCCCCAGCGGGTCTACACAGCGTTAACGATGGTCACGCGTACGATGAAAAAACAAATCCTCGGGTTTCTCGCACTAGCTCTACCTTTAGCTCGACCAGCTCGGGGCGCGGCTCCTTGGAAGACCTCAGAAGAACCCAGGGCTCGGAGGGATCGTTCAGCTCACTTGACTCCCTCAGACCTCCGAAGCCACACTCACCCTGGGCGACGAGGGAGGTCGTCGGCAAGACCACAGAGGGGGAGGAAGAGGAGGAGGAAGACGAAGACGACGAGACCTCTGAAACGAATGCAATGGGAACAATTGAGAGTGAAACTGAAAGAATGAGTAGGAATGTTGCGGAGGAGAAGATCAGAGAGGATGAATGGATCAGGATAGAAATGAAGAGGGGGAAAGAAGAAGGGGAAGTGAACATTCAAGAAGAGGATGAAAGGGAAGAGGAGGAAGAAGAGAGGTTTAGGATGGAGGGACGGAGAGACGAGGCGGCAAGAAAACAAAGACGAGACGAGGAAGAAAGAGAAATCGTTAGGCTAGAGAAGGAGAGGAAATGGAGAAAGGAAGAGGAAATGATTCGACTCATCATAGAGAAAGAGGAAGAACAAGAAAGAGAAAAAGATAGGATGGAGAAGAGCAGAGAAGAAGATGCAAGACAAAGACGGGAAGAGGAAAGGGTTAAAGTTGCAAAAGAGATGGAAGAGAGAATAAAGAGAGAGGAGGAAGGAGAGAGAGAAAGAGTGAGGATGGAAAAGGAGAGAGAAGAAGAAGAGAGAAGACGTGAGGAGGAAAAGGCTAAAATAGAGCAAGAGAAAGCAGAGGATGAAAGAAAGCAACGGGAAGAAGAGAGGATACAGGAAGAGGAAAGGGTTAGGATGGCAAAGGAAAGGGAAGAAGAGAGGATACAGGAAGAGGAAAGGGTTAGGATGGCAAAGGAAAGGGAAGAAGAGAGGATACAGGAAGAGGAAAGGATGAGGATGGCAAAGGAAAGGGAAGAAGAGAGGATACAGGAAGAGGAAAGGGTTAGGAAAGAAGGAGAAAGGATTGAAATGGTGATGGAGAGAGAAGAGAAGAAAAGGAGAGAAGAGGAAGTGGAGAGAGAAGAAATGAGGATGGCGAAGGAGAGGGAGGAAGAGGATGGAAGAAGACAGGTGGAGGAGAGAGCTAGACTGGAAGAAGAAAGGATCAGGATAGAGAAAGAAAGGGAAGAAAAGAAAGAGGGAGAGGAGGAGGAAGAGAGAGAAAGACGAGAAGAACAGGAAAACGTGAGAATGTGGGCGAGTGCTGAGGGAGAGAGAATGAAACGACAGGAAATGGAAATATTAGTGGAGGACAAAGAGAGACAAGATGGTGGAGAGAAGCGTGTGATAGAGCGGTGGAGGTTGGAGGATGAGAGTGGAGAGGAGGAAGAAGACGAGCTCGGGGACACGTCTGGGGGCACTCCTGTTGAAGAGGACCCTTGTGCTGACCAGAGGGATGACATCTGCTCAAGGAAGCCCTGTGAAGAGGTCCCCCACCGACCCACTGGAGCACTCTGCAGGGCAGCAAACATGCAGACCTTGGAGCCAAGGTTAGTCCCAGCAGTGTAGGCTTGACAGTAAGGCTTTGTAAACATTCCAGTGCTCGGGACCCCCTCGAAAACGAGATGAGTCCATCTCAAGGGGTTATCCTAATAAAATAAATGTTAATATATCGGATTTAACAATTTAGCAACAATTATGAGAAATATTTGCACTAGAATTTTATTATTTTTTTGACAAAAAGACAGTTGGAAAGACCCCCCCCCCCCCCAAACACACACACACGCATTCTAGCACCCTAATACTACTTTTCAACTAATGCTAAGCTTAGCCTTTCTTAACAATGTAGCATTTACAGAAACAAAAAATATGCATTAGCTCACAGATCCTTCATGGAATTGATTCATAAGGAATGATTTAAAATACATTGATTCTGCCAGTCCTAACACATACAGTACAGTTGTCATTGTCCCAATTGCATGTGCCATTATAAGCAATCTAACTAACTAAATATTTTTTACGTGCTCCTGTTGTCTGTTTCTTGACTGTGGTCTCTGCATGTTTCATCTCACTGTTTTATTAATACGAAATCAAGACACAAAGCTTGGATGACAAAATAAAAAAATTAAAAAACAACAACAAATGGGCTGGGCTTTGGAAATTAAATGGGCCAGTTAAGTTATGTTTATGGAGGTAGTATGTTTTCATGCATTTATGCTTTTTTGCTGGTTTGATTTCCCAATCCTTAGCTTCCCCAAACTTTTGCCTAGTCAGTAATAATTATTTCCAGACACTTTCACCTCCATGTATGAAGCAATTTCATGCATAGGAACGTTCATCGTAAATGTTCTCAATTGCTGTTGAACTTCAAAACTGTTACTCTGCTTGGTTTAAGCATTGAAACAGTATTTTGTGTGTGTGCGTGCGTGCGTGCGTGCGTGCGGGCGTGCGGGCGTGCGTGCGTGTGTGTGTTTTGAGTGTGAGATATTGTTTCTTGAGCCTGCAAGCCAAGATTCATGCCTGTGGATTCGGTTATTTGGTCCTCTAGTAATGGATTGAATTACCCGACCTGACTCTTAAAATGAAACCTCAAATTTATATATTTGTTAAATTATAAGTTTAACAACCAAAAAAAATTTGGTGTATTCATTCTAATCACATAATGGAAATCCTGTGCTGTTACTCATAATGACAGAGACAAATTGCTAATGGAAGGAAATTATATAATGGGCCAAAAGAGTGAAAAAAGAACACTTAACCAACACTTGCAGTCACAGTCACAAGCCCTTTGAGACTGTAAAAGTGATAAAAGGCTATATAAATACTTGAACTTGAACTTACCCAAATTGAACTGCTTGCATGGTGCTTTAACAGTTGTTAAGGGTTGAAACTGATGTTATGTTATTGACGTGAGATGATCAGGTTTAGAGCAAGGTTATAATAGTTTTGGATTTTTTTCATTTGTTTTTATTTTTATTAGTTTTGAGGTTTTGTTTTCAATTACAGTTTAGTTTTAATTAGTTTTTAAAGCAGGGTTGCTAGTTTCATTTTTATTTTTTGAAAATGCTTAGTTTTAGTTTAGTTTTTATTAGTTTTAGTGTTAGTTTTAGTCTTTTATGTAATAGGGAGCCGCAGTGGGTACGTCATCACTGGCTAGCCACTGGACCCAGGAAATTAAATAAATAAATTCCCTATGGAAATTAAAACAGGCCCACACACTATCTATCATTACTCGAACTCAGATTCAGGAGCTGTTCAATTTCGGGATTAACCTGTTCGGTGTGAGGATGTATGTGGGCACATGAAATGTTTTTATATATTCCGAAAATGTAAAGATTTAAGACTTGTAGTTTGTTTTTTAGTCCATTTTGCGAACACCTTATCACAGAATGCAATGCGGCCACCATTTCACCCAAAATGGTTCAGTGTTTTGTCCCGGACTGCAACCACCGTCCAAATGTGAACAAGTGTAGTTTCTGTGTGTCATAAAATATGGGATCACTAGCATTATTAATTTTGGAGTAAATGGGATCAAACAAAAAAGTGTTACTACAGTCCCGGCTCTCCTCTATATAAGGCGAATAAGACAGCCGAGGGGGTGTGGTAAACTGGCACAGAGGGAGAAGGAGGAAGATGGATCTATGAAAATAGATTGGACATCCATACAAAATACTGAGCTTATGTGTAAAAAAAATTGACAAAGACGAAAACGAAGGAGATTTTCTCTATAATTTTAGTTTATTTTAGTTAGTTTTGTAAACACACAATACAGTTTCAGTTAGTTATCATTTTTTTAAAGGCTCGTTTTTATTTTTATTTCAGTTAACGACAATGTTTTTCCATTCTAGTTTTCGTTTTTTCGTTCGTTTTCGTCAACGATAATAACCTTGGTGTGTGTGCGTGCGTGTGTGTGTGCACGTAGGTGCGGCGGGTGCCAGGCTCCAGCGGGCGACTGCATAAGACGGAGGACGGGGAGTGGGAGTGGAGCGATGATGAGCTGGACGTGGAGAGCGAAGAAGGCAAGGCCGCCGTGGCTGCTCTGAGGGTGAGCCACACCGCGCTGGCCCTCGTCCTCTCCTCCCCCCCCTAGGCTCACACACACGCCCTGTCTGTCATGATACAGCGCGTCACATTGATAGACTGTCTTGGGTCTTTTATTTCGTATCATCGTCACCAGTTTTGAGTCTTATTCTCGTCTCATCTCTCATGTGTTACTGAGTCTCATTCTCTCGTCTCATCTCTCATGTGTTACCGAGTCATTCTCTCGTCTCATCTCTCGTGTGTTACCGAGTCATTCTCTCGTCTCATCTCTCATGTGTTAGCGAGTCTCATTCTCATTCTCTCGTCTCATCTCTCATGTGTTACCGAGTCTCAGTCTCATTCTCTCGTCTCATCTCTCGTGTGTTAGCAAGTCCCAGTCTTATTCTCGTCTCATTACCCATGAGTTAGCGAGTCAGTCTTGTTAGGGAGATTTCGAGATGCAAGATGGTTTAATGATGAAACTGATCAGGAGCCCAGGTTGTCTTACGAAGGAAATTGTTTATTTGACAGAACTTCATGAAGGAGAAATGAGGGATTGTTCATACAATGTTGTTGTGAGAACGCCACCTCCAAATCTCAAGGACTCACTATGTGCTCAGTACTTAATTATATCGAACTGTTACTGTAAATACTTTATGCCCACAAAAGGATAGATAGAATACACAATTAGCATAGGTCGTTAGTCTTTAATCAAGGAAAGATATGTCAGGTCAACTTAGATCACGGAGTTCTATGCCTTGTCGCCATGTTAAGACGCAGATAGCAGCGGCAGTTGTTTGTGGCTGTAACTCAAGGCCGGGCTGTTGCTTGTCTTGTCACACAGAATAGATGAATAAATAATTCATATCAAGTCTTATTCTCTTGTCTAATCTCATGTGTTATCGAGTCTGTGTTATTCTCTAGTCTCATCTCTCATGTGTTAGCAAGTCTGTGTTATATTCTTGTCTCATCTCATGTGTTAGCGAGTCTCCTTGTTATTCTCGTCTCATCTTTCATGTGTTAGCGAGTCATTGTTATTCTCTAGTCTCATCTCTCATGTGTTAACGAGTCTCATTGTTATTCTCTTGTCTCATCTTTCATGTGTTGGCGAGTCTCATTGTTATTCTCGTCTCATCTTTCATGTGTTAGCGAGTCTCATTGTTATTCTCTTGTCTCATCTTTCATGTGTTAGCGAGTCTCATTGTTATTCTCTCGTCTCATCTTTCATGTGTTAGCGAGTCTCAGTCTCATTCTCATGTGTTAGCGAGTCTCAGTCTCATTCTCATCTCTCGTGTTAGCGAGTCTCAGTCTCATTCTCATCTCTCATGTGTTAGCGAGTCTCAGTCTCATTCTCATCTCTCATGTGTTAGCGAGTCTCAGTCTCATTCTCATCTCTCATGTGTTAGCGTGTTTGCCCGATGTCTGTTGTGTTCTCTCCACTCAGTCTCCCACTATGTGTTTGTATGTGTCGTTTGTCTGGCGAAGGAGCCGCAGTCGAAGCCTGTTAGCGTGCCCAGGCGACAAGTGCGCTTCTCCTTCCCGCTCGAGCTGCCCACGGCCAGGGTTGTCTTTCTGCCAAAACGATACAGATGGCTGTCCCCTAACAAGGAAGGGACTCTCTCTGCCCTCATTTGGCTAGGGAGCTGTCGACCATGCTAGAGTGGGGAGAGAGGGAGATGGAGAGGAGCAGATCCTTTGAAAATGGCAGGAAGATAACATATCAAGGGAGAGCATATCAAGGGTTGTGAAGTAGATATAGAGATACAGGTACAGCCAAGCTGGTGTTAAGTCATTAAAGGATTTTTAAAAGCGCAGACCATATTTGCATGGATCACTGTGCAACCGAGGTCTTTATGGTCTTATGTGACTTTTCAGCAGGCTATGTAGCAGTCCATAGAGGACCAGCCATTCTTTAAAAGTTATAGGGTGAGCTATCGAATCAATATCCATGTCTAAGTGGTCTATAGGGTCCCATATCTCAGCCTCTGTGTGTGTCTTTTACCAGGTGACTCTGAGGACAGTCGCTGACTACACACATGCTCACGAAAAGCAGACAGCAGAGAATTTGTGCTTGGGATAAGAACTTAAGACCCATTACAATTCCAGGTTATACAATACTTTTGAGTCTAAATGCAAGCTTAACAACCTTTTCTATTTTAGCATGAGTATGGCTAACTTCAATCATGTGTGAATTAGACTTCACCTGAGTTTTTAATGGTTCATGACAACTCGTCATCGGTTTCATAAATTGGGAGGATTTGGGTTGTTTTTGGGGTGTCCATCCGCAATATCTCAGGAACACCTTGAGGGAGGGGTTGTTAATTGAGGTATATCACCTGCATACAGTTACTGCTGACCATCAATAGGTTTAGAATCTAGAAGAGTCTAATAAAGGTTGTCCCATCTTATATTGGTAGGAAAGTATCAATGCAGAAATTTAGGGGCTCAAAGCTTTAGAAGTGTTTTTTTTTTTTTTTTTTTAAATTAGAAAGATTTATTTTTGCTGTTTTACGCTTAACAGTCCGACAGTGTGACAGGAAAGTAGGGGAGAGAGAAGGGAGGACATGCAGCAAATGACCATGTGCTGGATTCGAACCCGGGTCGCTGCGGGAAGGACTCAGCCTTAGAAGTGCTTTTTATTTTTTATTTTATTTATTTATTTGTTGTTTTTATAAGAGAGTTCCCTTTCCTGGAAGCCATCTGTATTTCTACTTTTCAATTATGTTTGCTGTAACTTATACTGACTAAATCAAATGCATAATCAACTCATGGTGCAAAGCTGATTAACTCTGTGAGTCAATTAAACCTCTAACGTGCAATCAAATGAATCCAAATGAATCTTAATGGCTGATTTCTCATTCTTTCTTGATGGAATGCATTTCCCCTTATACTCTACTGTATATATATGTTAAATCATGTGTGGGTTTGTTTTTTTGAAGCACTTAAATTGAAATGGGCATTAATGCAATGTACTTTAGCTGGTAATAGTCCCCGGAAAAGGGGCACCTGGATTACTTTACTTAGGGCCATGTGACCCTACTATGGAAAGCAGTTAAAATGGATGGATGAAAACTGATATTTTTATATCTACTACCCATCATTATTATATATTATATCTTGATTAGATTTTTGCCGGGCTTTAGTTAGACTGTGAACAGTCATTAAAGCCCATCTCAGCTTTCTTTTGCAGACAGGTGAATTATGACCATATAATTGTGTGTTTGCCTTCCATGATTAATTCTGCTTGTCATCTTTTTTTATTTAATTTAATTTTTTTCAATCCAATACAACAAACTGCTCTGCTCTGAAATGTTGTCACTTGTTTACAGTATATCTCAGTTATCAAAATAACACAATAAATAATCATTGCAATTTAAACATAATTTACTTTTTGGGGCAGTAATTAAGTGTTGAAGTTTAAATCATTCTGTTGACACAAGTGGTCAGTGAGTTCAGGCATATCACACCTTATAGAAACATCTGTCTGCTTTTCAAGCTCACCTAAGGCCAATCCAACAATAGTGGTTTTAGTGGAACCCTCACTGTTCTCCGCTGACAGTTTACAGGAAATGTTGCAAACTAATTAATCATTTTACAATAATAATTACACAATTGACTTCCTAAATAACATTGACATGTCTTTAGAATGTGTCAAAACAAAAAGAGACATTTAGATCATTTTTTACATGAAATGTAGTCATGCTGTCAGTTTGAATCAGATATATTTAAGGTTACATATTTTTATCCCAACCTTTTAAAATGTGTTGCCCTGAACACAAACCTGATAGGAAATATTGATTATCCAATTGGTCAGATATGACGAATCTAAACAAGTGGCAAAATGAGACAATTATTTTGCTTTCATTTTGTGTTGTGTGTATGTTTGTGTGCACACATACATGTATCCGTGTGTGCCCGTCTACATGGCTCTTCACAAGTCCTGGCTTGTTTTTGGTATGCCAGAGGTGATTTTCTTCTAAATGTACCTTCATCTGTTTTTCATAGTCGCCACGAGTGAAGGACGGAGCCGAGAATTCAGAGGTAGGTCGAGAAGGCAGTTATTAACATTAGTAATGATTATCAGTCATGATGGTAATAATAATTATATTAATAATACATTTTGTTGCATTTCCGATGTGTTGCTTTCAGTTAGAGTTGTCAGGGTAATCAAACAATCAGGGTAGGTAAACAGCCTCACTATTTCGAGCATAGTTGACTCTTTACCAGTACAGATGGTCACATCGAACTTGACATCGAATCAATATTAGACACTTTTAATACATGTAATACAGAATAACATTGATTTGAGGTGTAGTAGTATTTCAGTATTACAAGACCTGTTTAATTCCCTCTGCCCCGATTCCTTAAGCCGTCATAATAATACACCGTTATGGCTCTGGTGATTATATTTCTATATTTGCATTGATAAATAGAATATGCGTTGAAAATTCTCCTGTAGGTTTTCCAGACCCCCGAGCCCTTAACTAGTCATCTCCAGCCCCCGGCCACAGGTCAGGCAGAACTACCTCAGGCTGCGGGCCATGCTCCAGTGCAGCCCGTACCAGTCAACGCTCAGCTCGCTGCCCAAGCTTCAGCCCCCACGCCAGGCCTTCCCACCGCTGCCTCTGCTCCTGCCCAGGTTGGTCCACCATCCCCGCACACCATTTGCCCAGCCAACAGGTCATGCTTTTAAAATAACAGGAGTTTGGGACCACTGTTAAGCTGTTTGTGTTAAATTATAGACCAACGGGAAATTCTATTGCTCTCTGTAATTTGTCATTTGCAAGTAAAGCAGG
>OMPB01040203.1:0-11188 GCA_900312615.1 Stylephorus chordatus | reverse complement strand
CCAAGAGTAACGGACATCTTAACATGGCGCTATCATTTAACAGGAAGTTGCGCGGCATCTGCGCCCCGCCACGTTACGTGCACTCTACGGCAAAGACAAAGTGCAAAATGCAGTTCACTGCACGGATCTCCCCGAAGACGCCGGTTTAGAGGTAGGTGGTTCCTCTCCATTCACCCATGCACATTCTGCCGTATAATTCCACCCACATCAGCACACTGTGCAATTCATCACCAGCTGCCATAGACGCGTCTCATCATAGGTTGCCACTCATGGCACAAGCTACTACTGTATTTCCTTGAAGCCAGGCAGGGAAAAGTGACCTCAGAGCAGTCTCTCAGTTCTTAAAGCGGTCTTGTGACTTCCCCCTGTGGGCTGGAGCCGGCCTCGGATCACACTGGTCGGGGAACAGAGAATGGTCTGATTCATTAGGCGCTATTGTTCAGGCAAGCTCCTGACCTCTGGAGTGGCGGTGGACAAACGTGTCCTTGTTAATCATTAGCCTGTGACTGGCTGAGCTGCAACATTCCCGGGGTAGATCATAGTGGCCATATAGGTCTTTTTTTTGCACGGGAACGTTTACCCTGCAAGGCACACAAGGTTGACTGCTCGCTCCCTAACGACCGTGTAAAGATTAAAATAGATTAAGCGTGATTACCTCAGTAGCGAGTTTTTGAAGCGGCATAGAACCTTCTGTAGTCTATTCTTAAAAAAAGTACTTTTCCTTCTTTCACAGGTGCAGTATTTCTTCAAGATTTTAGATGGTTGATGCCAAAAAAGTTTGTTATCGAATGACCGTCCATTAGAAAATCACTCATGAATGTATTTATTAAGACTTCACCACAGGCTTATTTTTCTGTTTTAATTGTTTCAGTCTTACCAGATTAAATAAAGTGACAAGAGTAAATGGCCTCCTGACAAGTATTTTGATGTTCAACATTGACTTGAAGCACTGTCACACAAACTTAACATCCGATTACATGGGGAACTGCATTGCTTGTTATAATCTTTTGACCAGCGACTTTGGTATTGCATTCATACATTACACTTTTTTTTGCAACAACAAAAAAATGTACAACTGCATAAATATAAAATTCTTCAACCAGTAAAATGGCTAAAACATTCAATAGAAAGTTACACATCGTGTGATGTCTACAGCAAAAACAAAAAAAAAACTTTTTTTTAAAAGCACTGAGTTGCCATGTTTCATCAGAAGTGATACTCCTCACACTGGACCACAAAGTTCCAACACTTTTTCAGAAGTGGAAATTTCCATGTCCAGAAAGTAAAAAAAATCCTTCCATGTTTTCGCTCCAGCTGTGCACTGAGTCAGCTCATTTCAATCATGGTACCTCTGGGTCATGCTAACTGCTAATTAAGCGCTTATGAGTGGTCTAGAATGAAGCGCTATGTAAATGCGGTCCATTTACCGTTTAATTAGCAAATCCAGGTGGTTGACTTGAAACATAGGGATGGACTTTAAACTTTCTGGAACGGGAATCTCCACCTCTGCTTTGAAATGGGAATAAACAGAAGAATGGATGTCAAACAGAAAACGCATTAGACCCTGTCCCACAAGTGAACCATGAAGAAAGAAAAAAAACAAGTGTATAACTTCTTGTTTAACAAGTGTATAACTTCCACAATCAACTTCAACAACATTAAAAAGGAGAAACGATTCCAGGGAGTGCAGTCCTTTACTCACACATGGGCCTAACAGGTTGAGAGTACCATGCCAGTATTTCAGTTAGTAATAGTACATTACACATCCACACACTCACACTAATTAGCACACCTGCACACAGAGAAAACGCACGCACACACACACACACCTTGGACCACTAAAGCAGAGCAACAACGTAAGACAACGTGGCTTAGGAAGGCCATTACATGTGGCTAGGCTACAGCACTGAACACTCCAAAAATATATAGAGACAACATCAGGAAGAGACTTCAGACACAGACCAACAGCTCGCTACCTATCAGTAGTGGAATTGCAATTTACAGTAAAATGTGAACATGTCCCATGGCTCAAGGAATATTTTCATTTACAGTAGAATAAATATTGTGTATTGCTACGCCTCCTGTATTTCTAACCTTCAACGTACACAGACAAGCTAGTGTAAAGCACACAGATTAATTTCGGGTCTTGTATAGTACGAACGTTTCTTTCAAGACTAGTCGCGTTTATTTGAACTCTTTTATTTTCTAGAATTTCTTTTAAATTGGCGTAGAGGGGTGAGAATGCCTGAACTTGGGGGTCATGAGGAGATGGTGATCTTTACGTCAAAGCGTCCCTGGTAGCGATCTTTCTCGCTCGTCTCAATGTTTGCTCCGTAAGCCCTGCACTCGATGCGGACGTCCTCGTTCAGGGTCAGGTTGGTGAACTGAATAGCCACCAGAGGCTGGAGGTATTGGGGTTGCAACTGTTTGCCGTAGTATGGATAGTACTGGAGCGGGAATCCACCGCGGATGCCAAAGTATTTGATCTCTCCTACTTTGTCTTCCTCCCCTTCTCTCTGCAATTGAAAGACGAGCGTTTAAAAAAAATAACAATAGAAAAAGCCGAGTCTGCACTCTTCGTACAGCTGACAAAGGGTCTTAAGGTCACATGCAACCACATTTGCTGGATATACCTTATTTGTGCAGTGAAGAGGGATCAGGTTGT
This sequence comes from Stylephorus chordatus, assembly GCA_900312615.1. Classification (NCBI taxonomy): domain Eukaryota; kingdom Metazoa; phylum Chordata; class Actinopteri; order Stylephoriformes; family Stylephoridae; genus Stylephorus; species Stylephorus chordatus. The sequence continues at coordinate 8,523 of OMPB01040203.1, read as the reverse complement.
CCTCCATTTTGGCCGCGACAGGTACGGGGAGGGACTGATTGTTGGCAACCACCTGAGAAAAAAGACAGTAAGGTGCCGATGAGCAGTGTGCATGGAACATCCAGTAGTCGCGTGTCAAACTTTAGCAAGCTCAAGACCTTGGCACTTTTACGTGGTTGTGGCTAGATGGGATACAAGTCCGGATGAGATTCCCGCACGCCAGTTGAGCTCAAAATCCCGCCACCCATCGTTTTCATTGGCTACGGTTTTATGACAACATCGGACGTTGTCAACCAGCAATAAAGAAAAACAACCCCCCTGATACGAGCGTCGAAGGTAACCAATGGGCGGGGTTTTGAGCTCAACTGGCATGGGTCTTGTCCGTACTTGTATCCCATCTAGCCACAACCCTTTTATGTCACATCAAACGGTTAGCATTTTAGGGTAAGCCGGTTGAACTGGTCAAATTACTCAAAGCCATGTCATATACTGTTGTCATGTCCACAATTGAGTTGACTTTCCTATTGGCTGGCATATAAAATGGCCTACGAGTGACAAACAATATCAAGTTTAATTGTGATTAGTGATTATGTCATTTCAGTTGTGTAAGTAAATCCTTTTCAAAAACTTAGTTCAGTATTTCTTAAATCCCAGAAGCTACAACATGGTTTTGTGTGCGTGTGTATTCTAAGAAGGCACAATGAAACTTACTCTTGGTTTAAAATTGACGATCCTGTTGAGCTTGACAATAAGGCAAGGCTTCCCGTCCTTAAAGCCGTAAGTGTCGTCCATTTCACCGGAGCAGCTTTCCAGCCAGGACTTAGAGAAGCGACACGCCCTCCTCATCCCCTTGTCCGTCTCCACATTGCCACGGATTTTGTAGGAGTTTGGTGTATCTGTCACAGCCACAAAGATGACAGGTGTGTCAATATGAACGCAGACCAATCACAGAGCATAAACACGGGCCATCCCTACTACTCCAGGGAGGTGTTGAGTACCTTGAAAAGCACTATAATGCATTTTTTTCAATGATGGTATTAAACATATTGGCTTCTTACCATTGATATGTCATTATCTATTAATAGATGTAAAGATGTACATTGAATTATACTTGCCTCCACATTCTTCATAGCCCGTCTCGTTCAACTGCTTCTCCTTATCATAAATTTCAAGGAACTTGGTCATGGCAGCGATATACTTGGCGTACGTGGTCTTGTCATTTTTATTGAAAGAAATTTCTGACTTTACGGAGCGCGGGGTGTGTGATAAACCTGTGAAAAGATATTTGGTTAGGTTTAACTACAGGAAAACAACCCCCACAACAACAACAATGTACCAGTTAAATTGGCAGGTTTGGAAGAGAGACACTTATGGTATAAAACTCATTCATTCCGAAATACATATTTTAATGGCGATTTCGCACTTTATTTATTTATTTTTAAGTGGCTTCTTTCACCAGAATATCACTCAATAAATATATTGCCTAAATATGTATTTCATACTTCTGAATTCAATTGAAAAAGCTATGGGGGGCAGGATAATGACACCCCATGAGGCCGCGAGGACTTCTTCAGACGTGTTGTAGCAGTACTTTTAGCAGTAGTTTTCCACAGAGCCAGTGCGAAGCGCTTCTTGGGAGGCGGAGCACAAAGACAATGAGATGGAAAGGAGGCAGGAGGAACTCAAACCCTTAACGGGAAAATCCTTTGTATTATGTAAGAGGAAATACAACCAGCAAAGCAAAAGAAACGGAATGAAGCCGTTTGGATTTGACTTCAGCCTTGTGAAAGTGAACAAAACTTCCTGCCTTCCTTCCTGCCTGCCCGCTACCCTCTCACTCCCATGTGTCTCAGTCATAATGGAAACTTTCAGCCCCCCCGAAGGGTGGGGGCGGTACTCAAACTCTGGAGAAAAAAAAAAAAAAAACAACCAAAGATCCAGCGGCCTTCTTTCCTTTATCAGACCACCAATGGAAACTCACTCCAGCTCAAAACACCCCACACCTACTCCTGACGCTACTTTGTTGAGCCAGTCTTTGATAGTTGGTTGACTGAGAGGAAATGGCCGACGTACAGAATGACAGGCAAGACTCTAACCCACATGCACTCATTTACAATGCCTGCTAAAAATACCCCAAGGCAACAACTGCATGTGTGGAGCAAACGGCTACGGATTCAGCAAGCCATAACCTAAGCAGGGATGCGTCAGTGTTTGCAAACACACGTTAAAGTGGCTGATGAGCACTTTGTTGCAGCATCACATTTCATTCAGATATGTGTTGAAAAGATTTCCATTTCTGGAAGATAAAAATGTGTCTTAGCTAAATAAGCTTAAAGGTTGTAAGCTTTCATTTTGAAAGAATACTATTTGTGCAACAGTACTCCCCACTCCTGAGGGGGAGATAATTGACTGGCTGAGAGGAGTGAAGGACAAAATGGCCGAATCTAAGGTCAGACTTCAAACAGCCTGGAGCAGCCAAATCCAATTACATTTGTTGAAATGTACATCTGCACAATGCACATAAATGGCAAAACACAAGGGGAAAAAAAAAACACTAATGTTTAAAGAGTTTTACCCTCCTGCTCCAAACTGGCATTATTGGTTATAGGGCAAGTCAAATAATCTTTCATCTCAGTCAACAGTGTAAAGGAAAAATAAAAACACTTGTAAGTGAAAAAACACAGAGTAGCAACGTTGATCATTGGTTAAAAATCAGTTAGTTAATTTAGAAAAAGAAAAAACAAGTTACCTGGTGGTGCGACTCTGTCCTGATAGGTCGGTTCGTATTTGCTAATTGTGAGCATCAGTGCCTGGATTGTCCCAATAAAAATTCCAGCCAAGCATCCATAGAATATCAGGTAAAACATGAAGATTTTAACTGTGGAAAACGAGAGAACACTTTTCAGGAACAGTACCAGACATGTGTTGAGTGCTGGTGTGTGGCAGGCCGTGGAGCCTTCTATGTATAGTTTTGAACTGGGCTTACCGGTCATATAATGGAAATGTAGGCTACAGCCCTCCTCTAGTAAAATGGTTAACTTTGTCCTTACATGGTTACATGGTAATAACAAATACATTTAAATGTGTGTCCTGGAAACTGAGGATGTTTTTTTTTTTAATCAGTAAACAGGCCATTGCCTGTTTACTGACCTTAGTTTGCCTACACTTAGTTTGCCTATAATCATTTATTATATTTTATTAAAGTAATGTAGTACTTAGGACTATTGTAGTGTAGTATTGTAGTACTGTAGGACTATTTTACATAGATGTAATTGTAAAAAATAAAAAATAAAAAAGACAGGTTTGCCATTAGCTCCTTTTAACATAACTTTGAACCAACGAGTACTTTTCTTATCCAACATCACATCCTGATTGTGTGTGTGTGTGTGTGTGTGTGTAGCAGCTTTGTCTGCTACTAACGGATACAAGCAACCTCGCATCCATTATAAACGTTGATCGTGTACATTATGTATCTAGCTCAGAGGCAGAGGATCCCAAACCACCATGGGGTCACAAGTTGATTCTGCCAGAAATGGCCCATCCAGACCCAATCGCGATCACTATTACCGGTACTTAACTCAGGATTGTCATGACAATATACTGGTTCGTTTGGTTCCAGGCGGGTGGTTGAACAGGTTTGTTGACTGCGATTGTGGTTAAAAAAAAAAAAAGGGTAGGGCGGCTAAATAAACATGACATACGTGAGGCTGTTGGTGGATTTTACTTTGGGCAAATTAGATAGATATATAGATAGTTACTTTATTGATCCCCTTAGGGATGGTTATTATTATGTCTAGGTGCAAAAAGTGCAAAAGACTGTCTCACGGTGAAAGTGCACATAATCGGAGATCAATATAACGGACAACTCATAACAAACGAGTTGAAAAGAGTAAAGAAGCATACTACCCTTGCTGGTGGAAAAACCTAAAAAAATCTCTTTGCATAGAAAGCACCTCCCCCACAACAGCACCTCCCCCCACAACAAGCGAGACCAATGCGTGTCGCTCGAGCGGAGCATCATTAGCCTCCTCGGCCTAGCCTAGCCTTACCCTTCATTTTAGGGCAACTTGTTGATTTCCGATTCATTCAGTGGAACACATTTTTCCAAATGTCAATTATCGAACATTTGCGGAGATTAAATATATACATCACTGATACGATCGCCCATAATAATGTAGGCCAGAAACAAATATTCTACATTTACACCGCTTCCCGTGTTACCACACTGAGCGTGTTGCGAACGACATATTTTAATATATTGTATAGGTCTACAGGTCTATCAGTGCTCAATAAAGAGCATTTATACAAACGGATGCTAAAAAAAAATCTCAAACATCCGTGTTTCACAACCTGTTGCTTTCAGATAGATAATGCTCGGAAAATAAGTATAGAATTGCAAATTGGGGGAAACTCAAATCATGTCCGCAATCGACCTTGCTTTTACTGGGAGGGAGAAAAACAACTTTGTGATGGAGGGAGGAGGGAGGAGGGCGGCCCTTCAGACATGTGAGTCGTGAGTTGATCCACCACGCCATGCAGCCGAGGAGGCATTGAGGAAGGAATAAGACCGTGGCCACAACGTGTCTTTTTATTTTTTTTTAAATATACCTATTTGACAATATGTTACAAATTGTATTATGCTACCGTCTACAGCAACCACCTAATGTTTATAGGCCTAAACGTTGTTTTGAGCGAAATACCAACCAAGGCATCGACAAAGTGAGTCAATCAATCAATTGTATTATTCCTTGGTCGAGGGAGGTGGGGGGGAAAATTTACAAATCTTTATTTGACAAATCTTCACATGAGTCTATAATCACGACTCGGGTCAATGAGTGACTCAACTTCCAAGCAGCCCTATTTGGTTTGGTTACAAATCTTGACACCGGCTGTCCTTCAAAATGACCTTTTTCAACAAAGCGCTTTTTTCGAAGGCAAATCAATAAAATGCCGCGTAGAAGCTGGTAGTGTAATCTTTCTCATTTACCAGCGTGAACTATTCCGTTTATCACTAATCTTAAACGCTATCTTAACTTAGGCTAAAGACTAAACCGTTAAAAAAAATGATGGGCTGCGCGTGCCTAGTCAAATAAAAAACGTTAGACCCCCTCAACAGAGTCAACACACCTTTTCAGTCTAACGAGACTACAGTTAAACACATGGAACATATCTATTTATACCACTGCGTTACCGGGCCTACAGTACATCTACAGTACATCTACAACTTCCATTGATAATTGGAGTCACGACACAACATTTCAAACACCAACGGTAGGATCTAACAGGTGCTGTTTCCCACCCGGGAATGAATTACCCGCGTCGTTCTACTTCCGAGAAAAAGGGGGGGTTATATGAGTCATCTTTTGTACCTCATTAGCATCCATCTTGTCTAAAATATCCTGATCATTCATTACGTGTAATAATATTAGTAGCCTACTTACACCAACTGCTCCCAGTGCGTCCGAGAAACTCCCTCTTCTCTGAGTTCCACACGAACGTCTTCCATCCCCCGTCGCTCTCTTTATTCGCCGACATGTTTAATTCCTGGTGAATTCACTTTTCACGTTAATCTGATTTAATACTTATATGTACACCGGTGATCCAACACGTCCCCGTACTGAACACGTAAAAGAACAGTGCAGTACCCGACTCCACCTATTGTACCCCACACAATTTATCTCTTATGGTGACTGACTCCGCCCGCAAACTCCAGTAATAAGTTGCCCCCAAAGTGGGAGGGCTTATTCTAGCGAATCACAAGTGTCCGTCCTATTACGTAAGAATCATATGAAGAGGGGTGCTACAGTCTACCCTGCCCCATTATGAGCGACTTACTTTATACTGGTCCCTATGATCCTTTTCAATTATGTATAATAATAATAATGACAATAACATTTTCTAAAGTCGCAAGTTCTTGTGTAGGTTACTGAACAATTACAACGAATGCAATTAGACTAGCAGGCAAAACGTGATATAGCCGCAGTGGGTACATCACACAGGACCCAGGAAGACAATTCCCCATTCATTTCGGTCATAGACAACTTTTAAGACTCCCTTTTGAAGTATTTCTAGTGATTTATGACTTACCGTCGATTTTGGGATTAATACCAGCTCATATATGTTGGTTTTTTAAAATTGTTTCGCACTATATTTTACGTAGTTATATATTTTTGCTAATCCTATGCTAGTACAACCACGGCCTGAAAACTTCACATCCAATGAATCCACGGCGTTGTGAGGATATGTTGCCTGGCAACCGTACAAACAGCGTTGTGAGGATATGTTGCCTGGTAACCGTACGATTCCCGCTCTTGGAATTGAGGAAACATATCTTATCCATCGTCCTCTTGGCGTGGGGCATTTTCGAAACCTCCAGAAACTACACTTGTTCACATTTGGACGGTGGTTGCAGTCCGGGACAAAACACTGAACCATTTTGCTAGGTTTTGTAACTGCAGGTGAAATGGTGTTCGCAAAATGGACTACAAAACAAACTACAAGTCTTAAATCTTTACATTTTCGGAATATATAAAAACATGTGCCCACATACATCCCTCCCTATAACATTTGAGATAAATTATGAATGATCGGCAGGAGAGGACGAAGGAAAGGAAATAAGCCTGGATACTAAAAAGTTACTGGAGACCAATGACCATCCATGGAGAACAGGAAACGATGGAGCAACGTACTGTCTTGTCAAGCTGTTAACTCATAGGAATCACACATGACACCAAAGCGACTATCAACAGACTCTTATTTCACTGGTTGCACAATAATTGGAAACATACAGATAAATGTACATGATACAACGCAACTGGCCTGCGGTAACGTGTAGACATATAGTCTACACAGTAGCAAGCTAGCGTACGTGCAGGCAAATGTGTTGCCTGGCAACTGTCCAGTCCAGTTGCGGAACCATTTGTGTTGGCGGAGACAAATAAATTATTAAATAAACAAACAAATCATAATCTGTTGTCGCTTATTACTGTTAACCGATTCGTTCACAACTGTGTTGATATTCAGTATAACAGCACCCCCTCTCGTGTTCTATTGCTTAAATATTCGATTTTTTCCTATTCTCTTACTTTAGTTGACAGTACCGCAGACTTCGCAGGTATAAAATAGATTTCGACCAATAAAATATTTCAAGGGGGAAAAAGTAAAGCCTGTAAACATTTTGTTTGGTGTTTTCTATTTGGGACATGCACGAAAGCGGTTGTTAAACATATAGGCCTATAATAAAATAGCCCCAAATTAATGGTTTTTACATTTCAGCCTTCACACATATTCTCATTACTAACTTTTTACATTTATGTGTGCCAAGTCTTGAAGAAGAAAGGTGACATTTAAAATATTAGGCCAACTTTATTGTAGCATTTTGCAAGTTGATTTTAACAGCTGATAGCAAGGTAGCGACAAATCGTCATTTTAGATAATTGGCACCCATACGCTTACAACCCGACTTATTTTAAGTATTTCAAGTCTGTGTTTGAATCAGATGAACCAACTTGACACAGTCATGGACTCCAACTTGCAAAGTAAAGTATGAATTCGAGGTTTTGGTTTAAGATAGCTTGTGTTGGCTAGCTCAGCTAACGGTATCAGATTTTCTTGCTAACAATCGTTAGCCTCGCTCAACCGTAAAAACAGACAACACAGGAATTGAACAACGATATAAATGTACCTCGCTTGAGTGGTATCCAATTCCTCGATGTATCGGGATATTTACGTTTATATTTATAAACAACCACCAATGTTTTTGTTCTTGTGTAAATACTATTAAGTTTTCTTCATGATCAGCAGCCTAGAGGTTGTTATGGATTTGACGCAACGTCCTGTAGCAGTTCTTCCTCGTTGGTACAACAGTGCCAGTTGTGGTTTAAATGTTTGTGACGTTAAGTTCTGCAAAAAATAAATAAATAAAATAGCCATAGCATACAAATGGCAAGATAACCAACGCAAAAATAAATAAATAAATAAACACGTTTAATCTAGCAAATTAAACCATTTATAATTTGGAAATAGACCAAAACACGACCACCGCCTGGGATCAAGGTTACATTACGGGGCTACATTTCGGATTCTTCAAACAAAATCCTTGGTTGAAGTAAAAAGCTTATTAAAAGAGCAATTTATGCATACCATGGTAGAATTGGTGGTGTTGGAAAAAAGTATTAACCTTTATTTTACTTGACAATAGAATCAAATGTTTATTACATAATTATTTGTTTTATTTCTACAATTACGAGAATTTAACCCTGAATCAGGACTGCGCAAAAAGATAGATGCTTTTCAGAGATCAATGACTTTATATGATGCAACATGGCAACACAGGCCCAACAATTACAAAAAAAAATAGCAAATTGGTGAACTGAAAAATAAGGATTGGGTATGTGCATTGGAAGTGTCCACAATGGGCAAGCTTAATAAATAGGTCATTTTTCCTACAACGCGCCATTTTGTCTATATCTGTTTTGTGAAAATTGTATCCAATTGTGATTAACAGCATTTTTTGTTACAAAAACACATTCTGGTCCAATTATC
>OMPB01040199.1:0-13241 GCA_900312615.1 Stylephorus chordatus | reverse complement strand
TTTTATCCGCAACAATTTGCTTCTGAAGTGACTTGACTAACACTCTCGCCATAGCACAGCGCTACGTGAGGAGGAGAACCCCCTAATTCCATAAGCATTTCAAAAATATTTATGTCCATTTTTTTTCTTGCACACTACATTAAAGTAGAAGAGTACAATGAAAAAGAGAGCACAGGGTAGCACACTAAGTGGTGAAAGGGACAGGAAACCTATTAAGTGTCCTTCCAAATATGGACAGAGCTGGATCCCCCTACAGCCTGGTTGTGGCCTTAGTGCCTCATATTCTATGTTATTAACACTGCAAAAAGACCCAGTTACCTACTCACAGGAACCACACAGTACAGATCTCTCAACAAACAAACTGCAGTATGTCTTCAGCACATGAGTGATATATGTACATTATTTGGTTTTAAATAGATGCATTTTAGAATGTCTTTATGTAAGAACTTGAATTTTAAATTATTCTTTTTTTTTTTAAAGCACAGACCTATTTTGACAACAAAATGTTATGTAAATATTTGATTTATTTCATATCCTGAAAAGAAATTTTTATGTGTGGTCACGTTTGTTCAGAGCAGTGTTTATTTTTAATTTTTATTTTTTTCTCGACTGAAGAGATGTACTGCAAGACTGAGACCCCATTCAAGGTCCCATCTGAATATCTGCAATATGAATGTATGATTCTGTTAGCATCTGAACCTGGTCAAATGTCTCAGCACGAGTCCTTATTCTCTTCAGTTAAGAAAGGCGTTGCCATATTTTTAAAGTATTTATTGGTCCATGGTTTGAGTTATCATTACATTGATATGTGTCATTGAGTAAAAATCTGCTTTTCTGAGCTCATGTGGTGTCAACATCACTCGATTCCAACATTTTCCAAACACAATTTGCAGCATTCTAGTGAGGCATGCATACCAGCACGCCTCTTCTTTCATTATATCCACAAGTTTGTAATATCTTCAGTAATTTGGCTCAAATTTAGATGTACACTGGATAAAGCCTACGCCACATTACTTGTTGTGGCGTCATAATTCTAAAGTTGGATGTGTAGACCCTTATAGCCCTGTAACATTTGAATCGACAATGTTGATTTCACTCAATGTGCAAATAGATGTGTCTTTGGATCCTGCACATTAGATCATCTTTGGCCTAAAATGTGCCTCTTAAGAATAAAATGCTCATGTTCCTGCCAAATGGTAAATAGTTTTTCTATCTTTTGTTTCTATTATTTTGTTCTTTTTTCTTTTTTTGCTGTGAGGTTAAGTAAAAACTAAACATCCTGTTTTGCTGTCAGGGCCATCCAATGAAAACCTTATGATTCATTGTGCCTTTTTTGTGAAAGAATCATTCTTGTTCATTGCACTATTAGGGCAAGAGTAGTCATTGCAATGTGTAATAACAGCATTGAAATATTTTTGAGTAATTGGGTTACAATCACAACATGCTAGCTTCTGATTGGTTTAAGGTCCAGCTCCAACTTGAAAAGGAAATGTGCAATTTGTGCAATTTTGTTTATTTGATAACTTATTTGTGGCCATCAGATACTGTTTGTAAAGTGACCCCCAAGCTGCTCTGTGGTCCAATAATCTGATTAAAAATATTTGCCTCTAACTTTTGATGTCTGTGATATTCTTGACCATAGTACTAATTTGGCTTCTTAAGATGCCATTTTATCTGCTTATTGTGGTTTTTTAAGGACAATTTTTGACTAGGAACAAAAGGTCTACAAAACATTTGAACTTTTGAATAGACAAGTCATAGTTTTCTAAGCAAGTATATCAACCAATGGTTTTATAATCCATTCTCTGATGTCAGGACCTAGGGTATTTCATATTTGAGTTGTTTAAGAATGGGCAGTCCCTGTCCCTATCTCTGCTCATGCTTGGGAACTTCTGATTGTGTTTAAGATGCCTGTATTTATATATATTTTTTTTGTTTGAACACATTTGATCAGAGCTTTGCCAGAATACATGTATGTGCACATAATACCAAAGGACACTTCTTTAGTTGACGAGTGCAATGAGAACAGAAACACGTGCCTGCAAACACACACACACACACACCATAAAGTAATATGTGAACCTAAATAGGGATGAATAACGGCAGAAATGTTACCGTATTAACTCTTTTTAATGTACAGAATATATATTGTTTTGTTTTTTTGTTTTTTAATTTAAAGCACATGTATTACTGTGAAGTTCTCATTGTCAGTGTTAAACTTATTGTAAATAATAAAGATATTGCCAAATACCATGTGGTTTTGGTGCATTTCTTACCGTTTGTAGTTTCAGTACATTTAGACATACTTTCTTTAAGTCATGTCACATGACTTAAAGAAACAAAGGAGTGCAGAAAGTTGCTGTAATGAGCGGTAGGCCTACTCGGAGAGTATCCTGACAGTTGATTCCTGCGGCATCAACAACTGTGCTGGCATCATCTTGGGCTGAATGCCCGTTCCCAATACCATTTCCGACTCCTCCCCGAGCGTAGTTCAGTGTAAAGATGGCGTCCATCATGGAGGGGCCGCTGAGTAAGTGGACTAACGTCATGAAAGGTTGGCAGTATCGTTGGTTTGTTTTGGATTACAATGCTGGCTTACTGTCATACTACACGGTATGTACCTCTTCTTGTTTTGAAATAGCCACATAATAAATTGGAAAATATACAAGTTTATACTGATTCTCAAACCCAATTCTGATAAAGGGCCTAGTATTTGTCTGGAGTTGAAGTCTCAGCTGGCAGAAATAGGAGGGGATAGATTATGACAGATCACTTATAAACCAATCATATCGGCCACTCAGGAACAGCTAGCCTATGAACTGTAGTATTTTCTATACTTCCTCATTCAAGATTCCAAAGTATCACAGCTAGCAAAGCTAGCAGCAAATTCTTGACATTCCTGCTCCTCGATTTTAAATGGTTAGCCAAATGAATTTACAATACCTAATAATTCATGTTTTACTTAACCAATGGTGTGTAATTTAAGTCTGTACTGGCCCAAAGCAGTGGAATCTGGATGGAGAGCAAAGCTAGTTGAGGCTAACATGACAGAACTGCATGTTTGCCATTTTAAAAATTCGGGTTGATGGTCAAATGTACATACAGTTTGAATCAGACAGTAACTATAGTATGAGTATTTTTGAATTAATCTTGTATTGAAAGGTTCCCAACTTACACGAGTGTAAGTATCAGTATGTCCAATGCATTGTTAGGTTCATCATCATTCCTTCGTTCTTCCTAGCTATTTTGATTGCTTTAAATAAGATATTATCATATATTTACCGGGTTGTCTTTTATCAATATAGGATGTAACACTTCATATTGTATTTTTCGCTCCATAGAAAATTGCATAAATAATGATTTAAACTAACATCTCATGTAATGCTAAAAGTCGTCGGTGTAATGATGTCCGTTCGCCTTTTTGAAATGTGTGGATTCGTTGTCATCAGACACGTTTAATTCTAATCAGTGAGGCATCACAGATTCTACTTCTCAAATAGTAAAACATATTTCTAATGTAGCAAAAATTGGATACATAACATTTAGGACTTGATTCTCTTAACTACTTGGTAAACAAACTTGCTGTCAGCAATGTTTACAAGTAATGGTACACTATAAGTGCCTTTACTTGATATGGATATGAACATACATAACATTTATTTATATTTGATTTATTTTCTTGTTTGCAGTCTAAGGACAAGATGATGCGAGGATCCCGAAGAGGCTGTGTACGTCTCCGGGTAAGAAAATTATTGTTGATTTAAGGCTACATGGAAAGGTGGGCAGCACGGTGGTGCAGTGGTTGGCACTGTTGCCTCACAGCAAGAGGGTTCTGTGTTCGAACTTCGAACCCCAGCTGGGCCTTCTGTGTGGAGTTTGTATGTTCTCTCCTGGTACTCCGGCTTCCTCCCACAGACCAAAAACATGCAGATTAGGTTAATTGGTGACTCTAAATTACCCATAGGTATGAATGTGAGTGTGATTGTGTGACTCTGTATGTTAGCCCCGTGATTGACTGGGGACCAGTCCAGGGTGTACCTCACCTCTCACCCAATGTTAGCTGGGATTGGCTCCAGCTCCCCCGCGACCCTCTAGAGGAAAAGTGGTTAAGAAAATGGATGGATGGATGGATGGAAAGGTGTTGATCTGTCAAACCTACTGCATTATTTTCAGCATACAATAGGAAGAAAAAAATAAGTGACTGAGCTGGTTATCTAATATTGACATATCATATTGTCTCAGGCTGTGAAATGTTAACATGTAAATGTGTGACAAATGTTAGCCTGTATTTCCCAAATTCATTGCATGAGAGATTTTCCATTGAATGTTGCGTGTTGCAGCCACTTTTAAGAGTGAGTATGATGCTTTAGAAGTTTAGATGGACACTTTAGATGGTCACTCTGTACCGGCCTTATACTGGTTTGGCTTCATTTCCCTAATGTAATGTATTTATGTAATGGCTGTAACAAAAACATTTTTTAGTTCATATTCTATTTTATTATATGGAAGCTGCTTTTCATGCAATTCACGATTCACAATGGACAATCACTTTATTATTTATTTATTTTTTACCCCTGAATGTCTGTTGGCATGATGGGACCTGTGTAGAAATGAAATCGTTCTAGTAGTTGCCCTATTTGTTGCCCTATTTCTTTGCCTCAGTTGAACAGGTTCAAATGATTGCACTGTAAAATTTGCCAAAAACTGTTTTTCCGAACCACTTTTAACTATCGCTTCAGAAGAATGTACACTGTCCAATAAGAAAGTCAAAGTTGACCATGAGAAAACCGGTTGTTAAAGACGGAGTCAAACGACATTCTCACTTCTGTGATGTGATGTTAAAATAACTACAGGTATTGCAAGCAAGGGCATATTAGGATGGAACTAAAGTTAGCCACGATGATAGCCACAATGGCAGTTGTTGGGCACGCCTACTCAAACTTGGTGACACTATTGACAAAACCTTTTGTGGAGATGAGCTGACAAGGAAATATTACCATGTTTGATTCATATTGTGTTTGCTTTGATCCAAGTTTTACTTTGTCTAACCTTTTCCACTAGATGGCAGCAATCCCTGTAGCATTTGTTCTGAGAGATAGAAAAGATAGCTTGATAATATGGTTGTCTATTGTAGTACGTTGTTGTAGTTTTTTTTTTACTCTTTCTGTGTCGACTATACATTTTGTGAAAAACTTGTGTATTGTGTAAAATCTGAGAAATTTTCATCTCATCAAATGTTTCTTAATTGGTTACTAGTTGAAGGCACTACGGACCCAAGAATGTTTTTAAAAGACGCATGTTAACTGTGTTAAGTCAGCATAGAATGATATACATTACTATTTATTTCAGGAGTGACAATCAACAAAGCAACAGAATGTAAAGAAAAAGGAAGGAGCAAGGCTTTAAAAAAGGCTAGCCTAAATGGTGAAATGGTGAGTTGAGGTTCAAGTACATAGGCCTAGCTAAAGAGTTACGTTTTCGGTCACGTTTTTTGTAAAAGGAAAAGCATGTCTTTTTCCAGGCAATGTCTAATTTCCTTTTCATTGATGATTAACTGAATGGGTTAACAGTTGGGCTGATAGAAAGCAGCACTATTTTGGATAGGAGACATCTTACCAGCGCATAACCTTTTCTGCTTAAATCATTTGTTAAAGAAATTGGTACCTTTTTTGTGTAATCATGGTTTAAGAAAAACGTAAGATTTTTTTTTACCTAGTACATTTTACCTAATAATTAATTACCTAATATAATAATCTAAATAATAATTGATTCATTTTTAGAAAAAGCTTAATGAGTACATACATTTTCCATAAGACCCCTTCACCAATGCCTAAAGCTGTTTTTGTAACTAACATATGCAGAAATTACTTGAGATTTTTGTGTATCATTTTGTATGAGCTGTACTTATGTCTTTATATGGAGGTAGCAATTGCCTTGTCAGCCAGCGCTCAGGAGGCATTTTCCCATTGTTTGTGGTTAGCTACTGATCTCCAACTCCCTCAAAAACCCCTCCTCCAGAGAGAGAGAGAGAGAGAGAGAGAGAGAGTGAACGTGAACATGTGGACTACAGAAGGATCGGAGGGGAGAAATGGAGACTAGCATATGACTCGCCCACCCAGTCTCATTCTGCTCCATTTTTCCAATCCCTCTCGCTGCCTCTCTCTCATGCTGATTTCCCAGGGAGCTGTGATTGGCATTGATGACGAGGACGACAGCACATTCACCATCACTGTGGACCAGAAGACTTTCCATTTTCAAGGTGAGGTTGCCCCCCTTTGTTTTTTTTTCTTTGCGTGTTTCTTTTGCGTGTAAAATGGTTCTCGCATATTTTCTCCATTGCAGGGCAAGTGACCCTCTTTCTCTCTGCCTGCTCATCCATCACTACTACTCACACACTCTGTGTGTGTGTGTCTCTCTCTCTCTCTCTCTCTCTCTCTCTCTCTCTCCCCCCCTCTCTCTCTCCTTTTCTCATCCTTGCCCGCCCGCATTCTAGAGAGTACTGCTGTTGTGTCAGAAGACACATCAGCACATACATACAAACAAACACACACAGTGTCAAGGTAGGCATGATTTCTGGTGTCTCCTCGGGAACTTGGCGGTTTTGGTAGTTGTTTTGCTACCGGAGTGAGGGATTTTTCTGGAATACATTTCGAAGCTGCTCTTGATTTTTTTTTTTTCAACACCACTAGTGAAGGAAGAAGACTGCTGCCTGCTTTTCTCTGTAGCATGGCCTCTGGGAATAATAAAAGAATATTGCTGAGCGAGAGACTGTGGTTGCTGCTGCTGTTTGCTCTTTGCTGAACCGCCACCATTCGCCACACACCGACAGCCATCCACACTCTACAGAGGCAGGATTGGCCCCACCTCTCCCTGAAATCCCTCCTTAACCTCCCTCCCCTCCCTTCCTTCCTTCTTCCCCCTGTTCTTTTGACAGGGAGTTGCCGGGCCGGTCCACCCCGGACTCCTTCTCCCTCCCTCTCTCTCCACACCAGGTCTTGAACTACCCTCCTCCGCCTCTCTTTCACATCCCTGCATCTGTTTTCATTAATCCCATCCTCCCCGACCACCCAACCCACCCACTCCACCCAGTCTTTCACCTCTAGCGTCCCTCACCACCATCTACAGTCACCAGATCCAGTCTATGGGCCCTTCGCGCCTCTCACTTCCTCCATGCCCTCCCCCATGTCTGTGTTCCGAAGCTGTATGCTGTGGTTCTACAAAAGAAAGGGTAAGGAGATGACAATGCGCGGCGTGCACGCTACTCCTTTATGGAGTCAGATTTATGTCACATGTTGTGAGCGCGAAAAAACATGTTCACGAACAAATTGTGTTATTTCACACGCACAGATATTAACTGCCACTCGCACAATATAAGTCCACACACCACGAGACCACGAAAGAGAGTCGTACAGGCAGCTGCGAGCGAGAAACAAAACATACTGTAGCAAGAGGCAAAGAATGGCACCTGCGTGTGCCACTGCGCACGCAAGAGAGTTTCTGCTTGCCGAGCGCTGGCGGGCATACATCATACTCTCACTAACTCTGCTCTCGCAATCGAGTTCTGCTCACGCGACTGAACATGACTTTTGACAATTTGGGGGCGGAAACGGGAGGCACTGGCCCTCTTGTGAATGGTCACTTTCAACGCGATCACACCCACATGGGCCTCCTTGTACCTTGATTGACAGCTGATTGATGTTGTTTGCCAACCATCATAAAAATCAAGAAGAAGAAGAATTTTGGCCAGAGGCTTTTATTTTCAAACGTTTTCTTGTTTTGCTTTTAAACAATTGATTCCTGACAACAAGTTTGGAGTTGAATACACAGTGGAAGGAACAAAGGCAGCTACACCTAAAGATTTACATGCAAGTGATACTGATAGATGGCTTTGTCTATCAACTCAGCAATTTACTCCGCTCTGAAATTTGGTTGGAACATGTACTGTCTGTAAGTAGTTAACGTTAGCTAATTAACCTAAGCTAATGCAGCTTGCTAGCCATTTTTAGGATAGCGAGCTAGATAACTAGCGTTTTAGTCAGTGCTGCATGTGCAACACTATAACAATTACTTAGTAACATTAAGTATAGGCAGTAATGCCTATACTTATATATAGATCAAAACATGAATGTGGACAGGACCCGGTCGAAAATGAGATGTTACATCTCAAGGGGTTATCCTATCCTAAACATTTTCAATAATAATTGTTTGCCCATTCGGCACCTATTGCACTCCCAGTTGCCCTTTGGAGGGCTCCGAGCTGTGGGGTGTCATTACAAATGTGGGCCTGTAAAGTCCTTTGAGACTGTAAAAGTGATAAAGGGCTATATAAATAAAAATACTTGAACTTGAACTTAATGTAAAACATTAGGCAATGGTTCCCAAACTTTTGGCATGCGTCTCGGTTTAACTAGTGACCATGTTAACTGGTGACTTTTGGCCGAATGCGTCGTGGTTGCTCGGTAGCTGGTTCCTAAAAAAAAGCCTTAGCAATGTGGGAAACAAAATGGAGCATAGTAGTTGGTAGTGCAGCTACAGTATAGCCTATGTTTGGATTTCATACCATTATCCTCAATTGGATAGTGGCCCATATTCAACCAATTAACCTGCTTTGTCATTGTAATGTGTACACATTAAAAGTACAGTTTGTGGCTAAATTGTGTGGTCACACGGCCAGTATTCACCTGGTTTGACCAGCCTACGGTCTGGTTAACTTGTGACCCATCAGTGTGGATACTGCAACGGGATTCAGCGTTTACTCTCAAGCAAGCTATTTAAAAAGATTGATTTCTGAAAAATAAGTGAAGAAATATTAAAGCTTTGCGATACGATTTAATTCACATAATGTAAGACAAATAGGACCAGACGAATATATACTGTGTTGAACATTTAAGATAATTTAAGACTTTTCGGAGGACGCCTACTGTACATGTTCTGTTTGTATTTGTAACCGCTGCCGGCACATTCCTTCCCAAACTGAAGGCAGACCTGGAGGCTTTTATGGAAGGTTGGAACAATCACCCACTTAGAACAGAAGGGAATAAAACACCTGAGCATATTTGGCACTTAGGAATGGTGCCAGATCGACCGGTTGGACAGATCAACCAACCGGAGAATCTTGAGGTTCTTTTTTTTCCTTTTAAAACGACTCCCTACATCAGTACAGTAAATCCAAGATAAGCTGTTAAATGTAGCCTTGAATTGTCCCGCTGGACTCAGTGTAACACACATCTTCAACTGGTGAAACAATCAGAATTGATGGAAATGTTTGTAATATATTCCATATGCACTCAGTAACCTCTTTATTACAGTAGGTACACCTGTACTATGGGACACCAATACAAATATCTGAACACCTGATCATAGCAATCCATCGCATAGTTATACAAACCCCATAGGTTGATATATTCAGCTAATGTTGAAAGCCAAAACATTTGGGAAGTCCTGATTACATGAGATGCTGTAAATATGGAATGATGACTAATGAAAGTGGTATTTTACCCTTGTTTGACTGTCAGGATATTCAATGACTGAGATGTTGCAGCTAACTGTGGAGAAGATGTGGACCCTGATAGTGGTCCCTGAATTTGAGTGACCTTTGAACGAACAGCAGCTAGCAGAGCTACAGTTGCTGATTGATCAGAATTATGGCGACACCAATACTAGAAACCTTTACCTCCTTTGTTGTGGTTTTGTCAGGTGTTGGATGATTGGTTAAATGTTTGGATTGACTTTGTTTGTTTTGGTGTACCTGTAAAAAAATATGCAACAATCAAAGTTACATTTCTTTTAATTGTATTTATTAAGACCTCAACAGTCAAACAACTGTGTGAGGAACTGAAGAGGGCTTGTTGAAACATCCGTGAAACATATTTTCCCCTGCTTTTATCCTTTACAGACAAGACAAAAAGCTGGAGAAAAAAACTTCCAGAGAGACTCTAGGGCTAAAAAAATCATCCAAATGCATCCTTTGAACAACAAGATCCAAATCTGGCCATGTACTGTACCTGTGGTGCAGGTACATGGACTGAATTCTGCCCTGGTGGTTCCTGGGGTATGTCCTGCTCACCAAGCAGAATCTCTCTCTCGCGTACACGGTGGCAGTTTTGTGCACTTGCTGCTTAGTTCAACACACGCGAGTGCCATTCTTTGCCTCTCCCTATGTTTTGTTTCTCACTCAATAGCTGCCTGTACAACTCTCAGTTGTTGAATTTGTGCGCAAGGACTCATATCGTGTGAGAGGCAATTAATATCTGCGCATGTGAAATAATATAATTTCCTCATGATCATGTTTTATCGCGCTCACGACATATGACGTAATCTGATGCCATACTCCTTGGCTCTACTGTCATGATGGAGGACAAGGTGAAAGGGAACAGTCTTTGTTAGCACTGCTGGAATGTTCACTTGGGCTCTCCTCGTGCAATGAGTATCTTGGTTGATATTGGGTACAGTTTGGAGTGGTGCTAATCAGACCATTAGCCTGTAGCTCTTTGGGAAGATTAAGCTCAAAACATTGTTGAGACTTGTGTTGTTGGTTGTTAGGAATTTTGTTAAAATGTTTTGTTAGTTTTAGGATATGTTTAGTGTGGTCTTTGTTCCTGATAAGAAAGCCAATTTTAGTCAACATAATTATGATTTTAAGTTTTTTGCCTTAAGGAAAGGTATTAATGGTAATGTAAATGACATGTGAATTAGATGTTATGTCATGTTACTCTGAGGACAAAGTGTGTGTGTCTGAAATAATGGAAATACATTTTATGCCAGAATTTTAGCTAACGGTAAATGGTTTGTTCCATTACAGTTTTGATTATTTATGTTCTACTTTTTCATTATTATTTCAGTTGAGCAGTTGGTCATATAATCAGAATTGAAGTCAATCCAGAAGATTGTATTGGCAACCATTATTGTGACAGTTGATCACATGGGTGCATTTACATGGCTTTAATAATACTGCATACACAGCAAGTGTGGAGAGTAAGTAAACATGTAGTATTGACTGTTTGGGAGCCAAAGTACACCTCCCTCAATGTTTGCTTTCTTGAAAGTGTTTTTGTATTTCTGGATCCTTTTTGGTCTATTGACATTATGCATTTGTCAATTATATTTTTTACCAAGGAGGTGGATTGTTTGGGTTTTTTCCTGATACCAGTGCTAAACCGATACTTGGGCACAATACAACGGTCAACAACATTAAAGTACTGTTTTTTTTTTTGTGTTTTTGTTAAGGCTAATTTGAACATTATATTAACTGTTAACAGTTTAAAGTAAACTTAAATATATAAATATAAATAAATACAAAACACTTGACTAATTTACATGACAAATTCACATAAGAAATTAAACCTAACCCAACTACAATAATTTAACAGTAAATAAGTTACAGTACTAATAATAGCAAAATAAATTACAAACTCTATGTAAACATCTATGTAAGTACTGAAAACAAATATAATGGTATTATTATTTTAATCATGGTGAAAACTGTCTGGAAAAATTTGTCGGGACTCGGGACACTCAGCTTGAAGCCGGTACAATCCCATACAAACCGGGACATCTGGTCACCGCATTATTTATGCAACATTTGCAATCAACGTTAAATTATGATTTACAAGCGTCACTAGACAGGGCTGTACGCTTACTTTTTAGGTGGTAACAAGTCGCCAAGTCCTTTGAACACAGCGGCGTAGCACTTGAGCAACCTACTTTTCTGACGAGGTCAAGTTGCACACAGGCCTCTCTGCCTAGTAAACTGTAAGTGAGTTTGTGCTGGGTGTGCACTTGTAATGACATTACATTGGACCTGATGCATGTGCGTCCACAGGCTGAGTACTGTATTTTACACTTTGTCTTATTTTGGCAGTTTGTCGGCTATTGCTTGTGGGAGTACATTAGCTTCAAGCCCCTGTCTCTAACTTAAAGTTGACCATTGGCCCCCTATATGCAGGGTAGTGTGACAGCCAGTGTCTTTTGGGCGAGCCGGCGCTTGTGTGACTGCGCCTATAAACAATGTGTCTACACCCATGGCCTCTTTCTTAATAGGTGCAACATCTGCTCCTGACCAACACAGTGCTGCAAACTGGTTTCTCTTACATTTACATTTAGGGCATTTACCAGACGCTTTTGTCCAAAGCAACTTACGAGTACAT
Source organism: Stylephorus chordatus (assembly GCA_900312615.1). Classification (NCBI taxonomy): domain Eukaryota; kingdom Metazoa; phylum Chordata; class Actinopteri; order Stylephoriformes; family Stylephoridae; genus Stylephorus; species Stylephorus chordatus. The sequence goes on along the minus strand of OMPB01040199.1, from coordinate 1,095 downwards.
TTATCAATTTATCATAAATGAGCAACAACAATATTTCTGGAGTAGTAGGATCTCAAATAGAGCTAGTTTCAAACAATACTAACAGACAAGCTGGTGAACACATGTCGATCCATCCATATATATCCAGACCCAATCCTACCAGTCTCCTTCCCACAGCTGAGAGCACCTGGAGGGGGAGGCGTAGTCGAACAAACACGGGATGCATACATAAGTAGACCACACGACAACATGGCCAATTCATTAACGGCTTAATGTTTGTAGTGACCAATGCCCTCCGGCTCTAAGTTACAGCCGTCGTTTAGCAACATTAGCCCACTATAAAGGGACATAGTCAGAAGATTAAAACAATACCGAAGTTAGTTCTGACAAATGTACTTCTTGTAAGTCGCTTTGGACAAAAGCGACTAAATGTAAATGTTAGAAGACTTGTTAGCGGGGGAGTTGTGCTCCTTTCCCCTTTATATTTAATTGAAAGTCATTTGAGGAAATGGAAACAAGACCTACGATATAAATGTCGTGACCCCCATGTCCTTTGTGGTATACAGCCCTGCTCACTTAATTACCACAATGTTAGAGATCAGAGTTACGACCTACTGAACTTTGTACACTTCTCATTGAATCCTCTCATTAAATATGATCTAGATTTTAACACACTGGTGCTTATTCCTTTGTAGGTTATGTAGTTCTGGAGGACAATAGCCCTCTGGCTGCAGCACTGGAAGACAAGCAACTGCCAGTGAATATATTTAGGACTCTTTCAGCAGACAACCATGGTAAGACATGTACTGTAGCACAGCTGGTTTTTATTTATTTATTTATTTTTATTTATTGATTATTATTTTTAATGGTTTATAAATTGATTTCATGCTTTTAACCAGTCAGCTTGCTAAAAATACAAATTATTACCGGTAGTCAGCGCACATGGCCAACTGTGAACACATTCTTAGATTTCACTCAATACCGCTGTTAACCAATCAGCTATGCATCATCATCATCATCATCATCATCATCATCATCATCATCATCATCATCATCATCATCATCATCATCATCATCTTTATTGTATCCCCGTAGGGCAATTGGTTGTGCAGCAAT
>OMPB01040120.1:0-11828 GCA_900312615.1 Stylephorus chordatus | reverse complement strand
TAATCGTCATGATGCATGCGTACCGAACCATGATTGTAAAGTTATGCTTTATCTAGATACTATTAGGTAGTCTATATTGTACGGTTGGCATCTGTTTGTAAACTATATGTGCTATCTGACGACATCGACTTCATTCAATGAAAGCGCGTTTCCAGGTAAACAGAGCTTTTCAGCTGATGCGTCAAATCGCTGCTAAAATAGTATGAGTACGTATCTGCTTAGAAAACGAAAATGTCCAAATTAATATTGTTATTTCTCCACGTGGTAAATACACAGTAATTTTTTGCGTTGTATTTGGAGATTATTTCGTGACTGTTACTGACTGTGACGACACTAGGCTAACTGGACTAACCTACTTACAGCGAATGACGCTAAGCTGGGCTAACTTTCGTCTAGATACTGATATTGCGTGCACAGAGAAGAAAATTGTATCTATCTGTTTGTCTAACTCCGGGGTACATGGCAAATAAGCTAATTTCCCAAAAAAGTGGCGTGTTCCTTTAAGATAGGGCACCGTTTTAGTTTTTGAGGAAAGCGCACGTGCATATTTTACAAGCTAATAAACATTTCTCAAGCTAAGCTTGTATTACAGTAGACATTAAAACATTTATAAAAAACATCTGTCAAGATGTAATGTTTGAAATACCTAGATAGGCTCTACAATAAAAAATAAAAAAAAAGGTATAATAAACGAGCAGGGCAGGTAAACTTGAGAGCAGCCAGTCAAGTTTGTGTAAATCAAAGTGTACTATTAGGTAATGTAGGGCTTGTTAATGTCAACAGTATCATGGTATGGATTTATAAAGTAGTTGTCTTAGCAGAATACTGTAGCTTCATTCTTATAGAAGCCACGTAGCATTGCACTTCTATACGGTTGGCCCGGCCTTGCGCGCGCCGCCCTTTAACGTTGTTCAGCCAAAGCATCTCTGGTAAAACAATGCCGGCGGAACACAAAGAGAGGGAAAACAAAACCAAATTCCTTTCATTCCATTTCAAGGGTGATTCTCTGCCACGTCCAGCATTTATAACGTCTTCTGGCGAAAATAAAAAAGAGAAAATGCTGCAGCGAATACCGCAGTGAAACGTGGTTGGCTGGTAACACACCAGGTATTCATTTAGACATATTTGCATGAATCTTGAATCAAGACATTGTTGCCGTGGTAAACGTCTCAGTCGAATGACTAATGATGAGTCTATAGAGGCCGGTGACAAAAAAGCTCAGGTTTCAGCGGTTTGCTTTCCATTCAGCTTGACCTTTCAGAAGAAACTGCTGGTCAGCCTGGGATCGAACGTGAAGAGGCACAATTCTGCCAGGAGTCAAAGCGGAATGGTGGATGTCCACAGAGAACTGCTACGTCTCGTGTGAAACGGGAGCTTGTACCATAAAGAATAGAGAGCTTCCTACATACTGAGTCCGTTGGACATTGCCCATTTTGACAAAGTGTTTCACAGTGCGATTCAGTAGCATGAATAATTTGATTATTGAATCCCGTATAGTTTTATGGAAACACAAAATGTAGACGTCTGCCATTTCTCCTGCAGCCAATCTTGGGCTTGAGTAGAAAAGCGATCATAATGATCCCATCAACTGCCCATCTTAAAAAAATAAAAAATAAAATAAAACATTCCATTTCATCCTTAGTTTTGAATCACGAGACAGGATTACCATCATGTTTAGAGGAAATCTAATCAACTAAATGAAAAACAAGCTTTCTCTAAAAACTCAATTTAACAATATCTAATCTGATGAGAGTTACATGTTAAGTATGAAGTGAGCTCGTTTTTCAAAAATATCCCATAAGGGGCTATAGACAGACTTTGTAACCACAGTCTTTAAATGCAGTCAGCCAAATGCTGAGGGCCAACCTTACCGCAGGCTAATAGGGTGTAGGGCAAAACTAAGGAGTGTACACTATGGAGTGGTCTGTCTGTTTGACATATGGTGCCAATTACCAGTCGATGGGGTTGCCGAGGTAAAAAGGCCAATCCAAGTTCCCCCATATTGGCCCCTCCCACCCAGGTTCACACAAGCAGCCATTCATCCGTCCCTGTGCAAAAAAAAAATACCCACCCACCCAAATCCTAAACCGAAAGCCCAAGCTGTCAACTGCGGAGAGGCCGGGCCGAACGTGGCAACATTTATTTGATGTGGATAGAGGCTGATCAAGTACAAACGCACTCTGCGACGGTTCAGTCTGTGGAAAAATGACACAGCTATAAATCAAATGTTTGATGTATTGACAACGCTGTTCAGATAATGTCTTTGTGATCATTCCACACTTGATTGGATTCTCTTATCCCGTTTATTAGAGTGTCGTTTGTCAAATCATTCATTCACTGTTAAGATCAGGAGCGAACTCCAAAGATGGTGAAAGAAATTAGATAAAAAGCAATGTATTTAAAACCCTCAATTTGATAAATGTCGGATCGGCTCATTCTTGTTAGTTTGATATTTTACTCGATTCCCACCTCTGTATTCTGGAAGCCATTGTGTGTTGGGACATGATTACAATGCAAACAAGCGGAACCCATCTCTGACAACACCGCCTCAAAGAGCCATGTTTTCAGAGTGGGGCGCCATAAGAAAGGCAACAATGCAGCCAGCCGATTGCGCTTGTCATTTTAATTTCCTGTTCTGAAAGCACAAACCATCCTCAGAAACACCTTGTCCTCCGTTGCATGCTCCTTTTATTAAAACTAGCTCTATTGCGTAACCACAATGGTAAGTTCAAGAGGAAGAAAAATAATATCTTCACACAGCTGCTTGCAATCCTTGCAATTGTGGTGCTGGTGAAGCAAAGAGCAAAGCTATACCCTGTAAATGTATTACTCAAAACTCTTACTGCCTTTGCAATAACAATATTATCATCTAAAATATAGAAAACATATTTTGGTTACTGAATTAGCAAAACTAATTGCAACTTTGCAGGTGTCCACCGTCTTTGCTGAAATGACCTGATGATGCACAATGTACAGACGTATCACTTTCTCATTAAACGGTACACAACGGAGAAATGTCATCTGACATTGTGACATTAAAACATCTGACATTAAAGGAGGCTGTATAACATAACCCGAGTCACCAATAGACATATCCACACACATACCTCACACCTCGCAACAGATTAGGCTGGCCAGACCAGCTGGACATCCTTGTTTAAATACTTGCTTGTAGAACAAATGCAAATCTGGATCTATTTTTTTGTGAATAGAGGGATGTAAATAATACAAATGAGGAGGAGAGGGGATGCCTCTTGTCACCCCATGATGCTGTTTGCCTTATTCATCGTTCAGTCTCCGTAGACGCATTCCATACTTGGTAGCGTAATCCAGGCCAGTTGGCCAGTTTACTGGCCAACGTTACTGTTTTTCTGATGGACTTTCTCTGTGCCTCAGTTGCGTCGCTAAACCAGCAGATGATGCAGAAGGCATCAAAACACTTTCAATAAAAGAACAATAAAACATTTGAAGCATTTTGTTGTGGACATTAAAAGGTAACAATTCCTTTAAAAATGACATTATTTGTTGTGTCTTGGTGCTTATGAGGTCAGTCCACAGGTCCCATTTAAGCTTATGGTCAAGCATGATGCCAAGGCACTTGTGATTAGTAATAGGTTGTATTGGCTCCCCACTGATAAAAGGTAGGCTTAGAGGATTTTCTAAAATTGATGGTCATTTCCTTTGTTTTAGTTGTGTTTAGGAGAGGATTTTACTTCTCACACCATTTTAAGGAAGTACAGTAGTCAAGAACTGTATCATGTACAGTACCATGATGCTGTCGTTGTTTCATACTTTGACAGACCTTTTTGAGGCGTCTCCCTCTCTATTGATAAAGGTAGGGTTAGATTAGAGGATTGAGTGAGCAATGAGCAAAACTATTTAACGTTCTTCAGGCTTTTGAAAACAGAAAGCGAACAAATATCCTAAGTAATTTCTGCCGAGAGCAGCACGAGCTAATTGAGTCTGCTAACAGGAGACGCAGAATGAACTTCAAATAGGTAGGAATACCATTTCATTTGAATTTCCCATCTGGCTTTTCGGATTGTTTATTGTAGCAGCTTGGTTTGATTTTGCTTTGGATTTGGTTTATTAGACAATAGTTCAAATACAAGCAAGTCGTGTATCATAAAAATGTCAAAATACATGCTATTGTTGTTACTGTCTTTAGGCCTTTCTTATAATGATGCTGCTAAATGAGGGAATCCATTTCTTTTGCTCTTAATGCCGACTTTTATTGTATGTTTCTCTGGGCTATACTGTAGCCTATTATTTAGCTGGCTGTTGTTGTTTTTCCAGGCCTGATGGCAGTTTTTGAAATGCGTGCGGTAGGCTAATAAATTTTATGGTGGTGTTGTATCGGTAACGTTAGTGCAAAAAAATAAATCTTCAACCGCTTATCCGAGGTCGGGTCGTGGAGGTAGCAGTTTCAGAAGGGGGCCCCAGAATTCCCTCTCCCTGGCCACATTAGCCAGCTCCGACTGGGGGATCCTGAGGCATTCCCAGGCCAGCATGGAGATATAATCCCTCCACCTGGACGTGCCTGGAACACCTCCCTAGGGAGGCGGCCAGGTGGCATCCTTAGATGCCCGAACCACCTCAACTGGCTCCTTTCTAAGCCAAGGAGCAGCGGCTCTACTCCGAGTCCCTAAGGGAGATGCCAGCCACCCTCCTGAGGAAACCCATTTTGGTCACTTGTATCTGTGATCTTGTTCTTTCGGTCTTGACCCACCCTTCATGACCATAGGTGAGGGTAGTAACGAAGATTGGCCGGTAGATCAAGAGCTTTGTGCTTTACAGAGATCATAACACCGCTCGCGCTGTGCCGATTCTCCGACCCAACTCACGTTCCATTGTCCCCTCACTCAAGAACAAGACCCCGAGATACTTAAACTCCCTCACTTGGGGTAAGGACTCATTCTCTACCTGGAGTAGACAATCCACCGGTTTCCTGCTGAGAACCATGGCCTCAGATTTGGAGGTACTGATCCCATTCGATGTACACTCGGCTGCGAACCAATCCAGTGAGTGTTGAAGGTCACAGCTCGATGATGCCATTAGGACCACATCAGGGTCATCTGCAAACAGCAGATGACCCACCGATCTGCAACCCCTCCTTCCTACGCCTCGAGATCCTGTCCATAAATATCACAAACAGGATGGTGACAAGGCGCATCCCTGGCGGAGGCCAACCCCCACTGGGAACGAGTCCGACTTACTGCCGAGAACCTGGACACAGCTTTCGCTTTGAGAGTACAGAGATTGGATGGCCCTGAGCAGCGACCCCCTCACCCCATACTCCCGTAGCACCTCCCACAGTATCTCCCGGGGAACCCGGTCGTAAGCCTTCTCCAGATCTACAAAACACATGTAGACCGGATGGGCATACTCCCAGACCCCCTCCAGGATCCTTGTGAGAGTAAAAAGCTGGTCCGTTGTTCCACGACCAGGACGAAATCCTTACTGTAAACAGCTTGGATGGATCCCCGCTTCCCCCTCCTGAGGTGTTGGATGGTTTTCCAAAAACACTTTGGTGCTGACCTAAACTCCACGGATTCTCCGAACTCCTCCCACACCCGCTGCTTTGTGATAGGCCCAAAGGGCGACGGCCTTGGCCGTGACAGAGGCAAAGCAGCGTGACATTCATTTAATAATTTAAATATATATTTTTTGGGGCATCAGGAAAATGGTTTGAGTTCCAGGGCTGAGAAAAAATGTTACAAGTAACATTGTTAACATTGTGCCACATTACAGAGAAATACAAAACCATAATAATGTGCCTTTAAAATATTAATTTTACAAACACATGCACTAAGCAGGCCGCCTGTTAACGACAATGCTAACGGCAAAAGCGGTAATGATTCTGAATGTGTCGGAACAACCAGCAAGGAGACTGAACATTTTGTTTATTAATTTATTTACACAACTTATGAACTTGTAACACCAACACAATAACACAATAAATATAAAATGCCCTAAATGTAAACAAAAACAGACAGACATAGCAGACAGACATGGGCAGTATGGCAGACAGACATGGGCAGCATGGCAGACAGACGCCCGCTGTCCTCCAACGGGCAGTTGTGAGATCTGAAAGCACAACGATAACCAGCCACCACTGTTCCAGGAGGCGTTCCAGCATGAAGTACGCGCACATCCTGGATGAGTTTGTGTTCAGACACTTTCTGTTGCTTGTGTGTCTCAGTAAGAGCTGCTGTAGTCTTGGCACTTTTCTTGAACTGCCCCACAAAGTGTCTGCCAGCAGCGATGCTTCGACAGATTGGATCTTGTTTCAGAGCCACATTTATGCACAACTGCAAAGTGTGCCCCGCACAACAAACTCCCTGGACATCACCTCAGGACGGGTTACCAGACAGTAGTTCAGCGCACAACAAACTCCCTGGACATCATCTCAGGACAGGTTACCAAACAGTAGTTCAGCGCACAACAAACTCCCTGGACATCACCTCAGGACAGGTTACCAGACAGTAGTTCAGCGTACAACAAACCCCATGGACATCACTTCAGGACGGGTTATCACACACATCTCCGGCATTGTCGTACACGACTGCGACGCTCTTTTCGGCAGGGATCTCAAATTCCTCTATCACTTTACCGAGCCGCTCTGCTATGTTGTCGGCTGTGTGGCTCACCTCCAACACTTTTGTTTCCAACACAAATGGATGTAGTCCAATCTTCAGAAACAAAGTGTGCAGTGATGTAATCCTCCGTCTAGTTAGAGGCCCATATGTTCATTTTCTTCAAAACTGTCACATTTGGAAACGCTGTAACGTGGCCTCGAGGAATTTGACTTGCTTTGCTTGAAACCTTCACCGCTGATGATGTAGACTGGTCTCATGTCAAGCGCAACAAAATCCGCTATTCTGTCCGTAATATCTCTCTTCCTTTTCTCGGAAAGGGGGGCGGGGTGTCTCATAACTAGTGTTTTTTTTTTCGGAGTCAATGTCGGCCGTGAAGATGAAGTTGAGGCTGGGGAGTCATTTTTGCAGTATAGAGGATGCGCCTACTGTATATAGAGAAATGCACATGAGGTTAAACATGCAGTAAGCGAGGGCATTTAGCTTCCCCCTGTCCCCACGAACACTTGGATAAGCCCAATAGCGCACATGACATGTATAAATATATTTATTTAGCTGCCATTAATTATTTAGCATAATATTAACGTTAGGCGACTGTGGAGGGGGCGTCGCCAATGGGTCCCGATGCCGAAGGCAGGTGAGAGAAATCAGGACTAATTAATGATAACTCTCTCTCACCTGCCTATTTAAGAACAGTGACCGGACCAAACAGGGACACACGACACGGAAGACGCGGGAGCGATCGCCTTTTAGTTTACTTATGGACTTTTAGTTGTGGTTTATTTATTTTCTATTTAAAGTATGATTTGTGTCAGGGCAAGCGCGGGCTGCACTTGCCTGTGTGTCTGATGGAATAAATACAGCCGCGATGGCTTCAAATCTTCATCCAGTGTCTGCCTCTATGTCACACGCGTTGCCAGTAAAACCATTGTTTTCCTAAGGTACGGCGCACCTGCTGTACGCTCCTCTCTTGCGAAGTGCATCATGCGTTAATATTCTCAACTTTTCAGCACAAGACGCAGAGTCGCACTGCTTGTCAATGTCACACTTGACCCAGGTAGCCAATAAAATCAAGCAAGAGGCGGGCTTTACTACTTCACCAATTCCTTCATGTTTTGATGCCGGTAGATGTGGTAGGAACGGTGGGACAACAACAAACGCAGAGGAGAGATTGATATTAACTGTATTTAACTACGATCCAACTATATCGTTCAAAGTCACCCAATTATTCACTAATCGGACACCTGGACACAATTCGCGGAGGAGATGGTGGTATTCCCCGTACTGTTTCCCCGTTTTCAGTGTGTCGTGAACCCAAAACCTCCTCATCTAATAGCGCAGCAACGTCAAGACCTCGACATCTGTCGAGGTCTTGAAGTCGAAACCCCCCCGCCCGGTTGCGCACGCAGCACCGCTCCACGGCCACTTTGAGGTGTTTCTGAAGCGGCTGCGCCTGTAGCGACGCATCCCGGGTGTGACCACGGCCTAAAGGCCCAACCAAAGGGAAAAAATGACATTTTGTTTTAGAGACTACTGTACTTACACTTACAACAGCCAGTCTTGTCAAAAGCATAAAATATCAAATGAAAACATGCTCAAGCGCTTGATAGATACGCGTACATTGTAGTAGGAGAGGGTGTGTATACTTTTGATGGCGTGCGTGTACCTGAGGGCGCTGGAAGGTCGTAGCGGAGAGCATGGAGGCAGAGAGTCTTCTAGAGAGCACTGTTCGGGGCTCATGCTGAGTGTTGAACTGGAGGAGCAGCCATCGCTTCCCTCACTGTTCTCCCTCTGTGCCTTGCCTCTGCTGCTAGCCTGGCGAGCCGACAAACACACGCTGAGCACATACTGTACATGCACACCCTAAACTGACCACGTGCACAAACAAAAGCTAACTTAACTTCCCAGTTAGGGCTAGAGAGTACTGTAATGTCGACAAGTACTGATTCAGAATCCTTCGCTTTACTCATTTTAACGATGGCCCACTGGCGAGTGTCGATTCACGACAAGTGTGTTCACTATTAAAATACACAGTATAACAGAGGATCATGGAGGCAAGGGTCAACTGTGTAGCACGGTATCACGGCAAATTTTAAACACATAAAACAAACAAATATAAAATATAAAGAAATAAAAGAAATGTAAGGTTACAGGACAGTGATATGCAGTTTCATGACAGTTTCATGACATGAATACACTTGACAGGAATCCCAAAGAAGCATTTAACATGCATTCTGCACGTTTGATACGGCTTTCTGCATCAGATCTTATTATCCGGGACGCTCAGCATTTTCGGGGACACATACCGCCAATTATTCACGACCCATCGTGAAGAAAACATTTACTATCATACAGTAGCTGGCACTGGTGAGAGTGCACGTGTGTGTGTGTGTGTACGTGTATAAATGCAGTTTCACAGACCTTCCAGATGCCCTCCAGAGACTCGGTGAGAGATCGCTTGGCTCTGGTCTTGAACTCCTCCAGACGCTGGCGGCTGCTGCTCTGCTGCCCCTCTGCTGAGGTCGTCTCCTCAGAAACCTGCAGGGGGCGACAGAGAGACACTCAGGCCATGCGTGAAGACACCGTGAGATGAAAAATGGACTCATTTCCAGAGACACATTAAATCATCTATTCAATGAAACCCCAAAATGTAAAACAGAAAAATCCAATTAACATCTCTTCTTCTATAGCCTAAAAAAACAAAAACAAGCTGAAAACATGTCCATGCTGGCAGGCATAACTTTTGAACCACTATCATAAAGAGCTGCAAAATGACTTCATTATGTTTATTACATTTACATTTAGGCATTTAGCAGATGCTTTTATCCAAAGCGACTTACAATAAGTACATTTGTCATAAGGAAATGGAACAACAATATCTCCCTGTTGGCCTAGCAAGATTACAATAGAGCTAGTCTGCAATGATACAAACAGACAAGACAACAGACAAACAGACAACGGATATACAAGTGCCAAGACGTATAACATACAAGTACTTTTTTATTTTTACAGTTTTTCGTTTTTTTTTTAATAAATGGGAGGGAGGGAGGAGGGGAGGTTTATTCTCCTGCTCTGTACTTCCAATCAGAAGGGTAGATGGCAAAAAGTATCTGAATAAGAAGTGGGCAGAAGGATAAATAAACAATTTACAGCCATTAAAACGACAACAAACATGAGATTTAAAAAATTTTTTTGAGAGAAGAGAGGGAGGGAGGTATAGTGAGACCCACTGGTTTCCTTTCTCCAGGTTGCATGTGTTGGTGTTCCTTCTGTCTCTCCTCATACAGGCTCCTCAGACTGGCCATCACCAACTCATTCTCCTCCTGGTCAGACTTAGGACACGCCCTCTGGAGCAATAGCATAGGTGACATGTTAGAGACATTAAGAGGACTTCTTCATACATTTTAAACCTTCTTGTTTTTATGACTGCGTCTGGTGTACGCTGGTACATACCATTCAACACAACTTTAATGTCTGACCAGACATGCAAACCGCAGCCGTCTAAAATAATAATTATAATAATATTGGTCTGAAGCAGTAGAAAACCTAAGGCAATGTTTGTGTTACCCTCAACTGCTTTTAAACTGTAAATGTATACATTGTATTTTTCCGTGGCCAGAATGTCCTGAGCATTCCGTCCATATTTTGCGATATAAAAATGTTAGCCTTTGATTTATAATGAACTAAATGAGGCAACACAAGGACTCTTGTTGTTTGCACTGCAATTTAAGATCAGCACCAGTAGGTGGCAGTGTCAATATGGTCAGTAGTAGGTTAGTACAGTGAAAGTTATGATCTCAATAATACAAGGTATAACATTTATGGTTCCTTGTCATTCAGCAAAGCTAAAATCTTGAAGCATGCCAAGATACCAAGAGGAAAAAGGCATATGATAATGTGCTGTCACTTTTTAAATGACCGGTAGGATTAGGGGCATATGAACATAACTGATCCAATTACTGGCTGTAAAAGGCTTTACAAAGAAATCATTATTTAGTGGAAGAAAAAATAAATAAATAAAAAAACCGGTTGAGAGAATAAAGAAAGAACGAGAAGTGAAGAGACAGAATGTGAGAGTCAGGGTTGCGCAGCGTAGCAAAACATTGGTGACAGATATAGAGCAGGATTAGTGCGTCAGTGCGAGTCCTACACGAAGAACGTTTGCCTCTGTTTTAGTAACGTGAAGTGAGTTAGAAATGCAGATAAACTTGTTTGCTTAAACGTTGCTTTAGTACTGGAGGAAATTCTAATCTCTAAACTGCAAAGCACTCTTAAAAGACAATGTCCGGGCCTGATTTGTCCAGAGTTCATACTGTATGAGAAAACACAAACAGCTTATCAAACACTTGAGAGTGTGAAGGCTTAGTGTACAAATCTACACAAGCACCCATATACACTACCATTTTATTCTCAAAGACTGAAGCTTGATCTTGATTGTCCAGAGTGGCCAAGTGTTGCTGAAGTTCCAGCTTGGTTTTAGAGGGCTGGAGGCCTGAAATGTTATAAATGAAAATGTCAGTTTGTATGAATATTTAAACCATAGAAATTGTTTATTAAACACCTCCTACCAAATGATTATTCCTTAAATACAAACTGTAATTAACATTAAAGAATTGGTTTGAACTTCACAACTCAAAAACACACAACGCACGCAGCTGTACACGCAATCTGTTCGCAGTTTTATTAATAACATTTAGTTATATTAATAACATTTAAAATGATGTCCATTTATCTTAATTATTCCCCATTTTCTCATCATTGTTAAACCACATGATATCACAGGCCACAGAGAAGGCCTCGGGCCCTCCTACCCTCTATCCTCTCACACAGACGGTGGAGTTGCTGCATGGGACAGCTGTCACACTGCTGGCTGCGGGTCTTAACGCTCTGCTGCAGGGCGGCAACAGAGAAGGCCTGTTTCAGAGTCAGCATGATCTCATCCACCTAGGAAAGCAGGGAAGAGAAAGGGCCGTCAGTGTGCCGTCCATTTCATCGAGACCACTTTGATCGTACACACACACACACACACACTCCTACTAGTCACCCATTCAGTCCAGACCCATTGAGTCATCCAGTCAATCATCATCACTTACAATACATTAGCTTCCCCTTAAAGTTAGTACGCCACTAAATTGTATACATTTTCTATGACTTTCTTAATTTAGTTGGGTTTTTCAATGGATGATGTCATTCTAAAAGGCGTCACCCACACAGTGGTGTATAAGGACAAAT
>OMPB01040033.1:0-12387 GCA_900312615.1 Stylephorus chordatus | reverse complement strand
TCTCTCTCTCTCCCCCCTCAGGCCTGCAACCAATTACGCAGTTTAGTGAGGGTCTGAAACGAATAATAATACAGCCCACACCCGTCAGTCTGAAACCTCAAAGAAAAATGAAAATCCCAAATCCGCAAAAAAGTCAATGACATCAGCACTGAAAAGACTTTATGAATTAACTGACGAGCTCCAGTGCATTGAGTGTGTGCTCACAGGCTGATTTTGTTTAATACAGACAAGAAAAAAAGGTGGATGGATGAATGAATGAATGAATGAATGAATATAGATAGATGCTAAAATGCTCACTCTTTTTATTTAGTTTTATGCTATTATGATGATGATGATGATGATTATTATTATTATTATTAGTAGTAGTAGTAGTAGTAGTAGTAGTAGTGTTGGTATATATACTGTATATTATATATATATGTAATTTGTTATTTTTTATTTATTTTAAATTATTATTTTTTTGTATAATTATGAGTTGGTGGGGAAGGGGGGTGGGGGTTAAGCTTTCACCGACCAATGAGCCCTGCAGGTGAGCTTACAATGCGTCGCCCTCAAAAACAAAGTTCATCCCTGCTTGCTAGTGCAACTGCTTCGGAGATTTTCCAAACACCTAAAGGTGCTAACAACAATCTAGTACGGCTTAAAATAGCTGGCGACGTGAGCAACGACGCGGATTCGAAACGATTGTAGTTAAATGGACGTCGTCGGTTCCAAATTTTCTCATACAGATAGAAATACAGATAGACCCCAACGACACGTAAAAGTTTGAAAATTAAAAAACTTGACTTGCCTTCTTCTGCAGACTTCATATCGGTGCCAAACTGAAGTCCTCTGTCCTTCACCGACGATCCAAAGCTGAACTTGGAGCTGACACGCGCGTAGTCCTGCATCCAATACGCGATACGCACGCGACTTGGTCGGCTAAGGTCAGTGATGAAAAAGGATAAGCTGAACTGACTGCACGCGCAATAGTACTGAATCACTTGTCGAACGCGAGCATTATTTGCATTACCCAATGAAAAGCAATGCTTACTTTGGTACTCATTCGACAGAGTACTCCAAATGAAGTCTATACTCAATAATGACAACACAAAACCCTAGATACCAACACGGTCTGAGGTGGACTGAACGGGCTACCTGCCTCGCAGCACTAAGCTGAAGGGTTGTGGTTAGGTGAGTTGGGGCTCTTTTTGGATGCGCCGTAGCCTAATTATGAATTCTAGAAACTCCCGGTGCGTGACGCAGCTGAGCGGTTCTTCAAAGGGGGCTAGCTGCGCCGTTTTTAAAGCTGGAAAACACCCTCTCCTACTTTTGCGCCGCCCATACAATTATGACGTTATTGATCCAGCTACTTTGCTGGAGAGCTGTCAGAGCGAGCCCCGCGCGCTTCTTCCGCCAAGGGATTCCATCTGGGAGCGTGGAGCGCGGTCGGGGGTGCGTGTGCGCGCACGCGCGTGTGTGTGTGTGTGTGTGTACGTGTATCTTATTTACTTATTTAAGACTTCTGGAGGTTTATTTACACGCGTTTTCCCCATTATTATTATTTGGGGGTATACGCATTGGATATTATGTTTTATTATGTTTTATTAATATTAATATAAATTATATAATATTAGATAATATATTGTGGATGATCTTTGAGTAATATGCTATAGATAATAACATATATGATCTAGAGTGGAAAATGTTATTAGTAAAAATCATAGCAGTTCAACATTCAATATCATCCATCATTAAAGTGAAAGTATATGTGTTTGCAGCTGCTATGAATAGTACGATTAGTAACATCTTCAATAATCTCTTCTGAATAAGAGCCAGGTTCAAGAAATACATTTTTTTTTTTTAAAGAGTGAAAAAAGGAGCAACGCTGAGTCTGAAGATGGCAGGGTTAAGCATGGAGGCTCATCACACATAATCAGAAGCAGACTTCCTTCCTGGGGGCAGGTTCTGGGGCGGTGTGCATGGGCTCGGCGAGGAGAAAGTAACAGTACGCCTTGTTTTCATTGCCTACGGTAGCTCGCCGGCGTCTGCTGCGGCTTGGATGATGTCTGCCCTGAGATGGATGTGCTTCGAGACGAGAACGGCATGATACTCTGAAAGATTACGGGTATAAACTGGTAGCAGGAAAAGGGGAAAATGAACAACGTTGATGGAGAAGATGTTGACTAGTTGTTTACAACCCTAACGTGTAATTATCCAATAGTCGTCCAGACGGTTAGTTTGATGGATTCTGTGACAGTGAAGAATCTTAGCTGTTAGAACATTTATGCAGTCCCCACATGGAGATGTAGCCTACCTATTTGTGTGTTAGTATTTTCTTTGTCATTTCTAGTGCTCACATGCTATAAATAAACAACAAATAATTCCACAGTAACAATAGTATTTTCATTGATCGGACAATGATTTATGAAGCGTTAAAGTCCTATCAGTGATTTTTATATCAACGTTTACGCCAATATTCTTCTAAAACAAATTCAAACAAATCTGTTTGCTACTGTATTTCCGAGTTGCCACCTCTTACCTCACGCTGCTGAAACCCCCCCCAGAAAATAAGTTGTTTAATGTCGCTACTACATCTGTAATAATATATATTACTACATCTGGCTCCTTAACACTGCATATTCTGATTAGCCACATGTCTGCAGAGAGCTTTAGAGCCATAGCATGCCTTGTAGCCTACTTGTACAGATTTATGACCAGCCCCCTCTTTCTTTTGGTATTGAAAATGATTATTGCTGATGTCTTTTACATCAGCAACCAACATTTACGTTGGCAAAGTTGTCTGTGCAAGTGAATCATGTTGTGCACGTGTAAACAAACACCCTCAAACGCTATACATCAACATCATCATCAACAACAACAACAACAACAACACGGAGCTTTAACTCTTTACGGTTTAACTTAAGTTGAAATGCATCATTATTTCTCCTCATGCGAAATTGCTTTGCTGCAACCCATCGCTGCCAAGGGACTTAATGACTGCGCCGAAGGTGCTGACGGCATGATAAATGTAAAGAGTGGTTACTGCTGTTTGAGCACTGTACTTAATGCCACAGATCTCTCATGTGTACCACTAGTGGTTTTGGCGCAAGAGTCAGCGTACTTCTGGCACGGCCACAGACCGTTTCTTAGAACTCTCCATTATAAAGTAGGAATGACACATGAAACACAGATAAAAACCAAGTAGAGATGTATAAATCAAGAACCGGGGGCTTAGCCCTGTCATATTTGTTTGTCTAGACGTCAGGATCCGTACCAGCGCAGTGGCTAAAAGGACCAGTGGCAGATATTTGAATGGACAGCGATTCTAACAAGGAGGGTGTACCTAGTGTGCAACTTTTTTTTTGCAGTACAACTTCAGGCAGTGACCTTGGCTGTTCCTCTAAAGCTCTAAAGTTAATCCCCTGCTTTTACATTATGTAGTTCCTGTTTGACATAATGCAGTCAAATATATACTGTGCAGCGGATGCCCTTATATCTTATATTTTAGTACATTTATACTTGCTGCCCTCTGCTGTAACTTGAACTCGTTTTAATGCCAACTGTAAACACGCATTAATGGACTGGTCCACGTACTGTAGAGTATGTGTTCATCATTCAACTACACGGCTTTGTTCAGCCCCTGAGCTGAGGGCAACGCCGGAAACGCTGCAGCTGCTTCCAGCGTGCATGAGTCTATATATGAATGCTTACGGTGGTATGCTGTGTTGAGACATCTGCACCAGTCCTCAATGCATCCTTCGCAAACATATTATGCAGAAGTAAAAAGGTAGCAGATGCGTAAAATCAAATGGTCGTCTGAAATGATTGAGGCAGTGAGCAACAACCCGGCGCCCTCCACATTTATCACACTTCCCTATTTTCTGTCACAATTCGGGCCTCTAGAGCGGCGTACTTCTCCTAACAATAGACAACTGGTTGGCGCTATCTTGGGCATGTCTGGACATTGCTGTATGTTTAGCTGCTGGCTCTGAGATTCCTCTTCTGAATGGGAAGTAAAGAACACGTCTGGTCTTTTACGCTATAGAACGGCGGTTTGTCATATGCTGTCACGTGCACACTGTCTGAGATTGGCCGGTGTGAAATGGGGAAGGGGGCGCAGGTACGACGTAGGCCGGTAACGTGGCACGAATCGATGTTAAAAGTCGTGCACGCAGAAAATGGCTTGTGCTTCCTATTTGAGGAGAGGACATTTAAAAACGGTTTAATTTAAAAGGTGTAACTGTTATCTGTGCGAGAGTACAGTGGAAGATTGATTGCTAAACACAATGTTAAGAGCGAGGTGCACTTTGCGCCAGTTGAACACGTCAAATTGGATGATGCTATAGCTGACTGCAGAGCCAGTTGTGCTAGCCAGCTTCAGGATCATGCAGGACAATAACTATTATGAGGCCTGTGTCACACATGTCACACACCAACTCAGTGGCCTTGTGGTTAGAGTGTCCGCCCTGAGATTGGGAGGTTGGGGGTTTGATCCCCGACCGAGTCATACCAAAGACTTAAAAAATGGTACCCAATGCCTCCCTGCTTGGCACTCAGCATGAAGGGTTGGATTGGGGGATGTGTGAATGTACTACTACTACTACTGTAAAGTGCTTTGGACAAAAGCGCTATATAAATGCCCATTTACCATTTACACCTCCACCTAAATGAGTCAAATCCTGTTTAAATGGCAACAATAACTCAATCAAATATTTAGATGAGCCTATGACATTCTTCTATCTGTATCTTTATATGTTACTTGTTGACAAGGTGTGCTTTGTTTTAGAGCAAACATATGTGTCTTGGCCGCAGGTAGTATCTATCCTGAAAACGGCGGTTAATAACCGTGTTTGTGTCAAGTTCCTTTTGGTATTTGAGCAGATTTTCCGACATCTTTTTTGAACACGGGCAATTATGTAAGCACAGCCTCTGCGGAAGAAGGGATTTGAGTTTATTTGAATGAGATTTTAATGACATTTATTCACTGCATTTGTGTTACAAATGCTGCTAATGGCACTGGGTTATGGAACTTGATGGTTTCATTTTTCTAGACTATGACTGTCACATTACAGTGATTTATAGCTAGGCATAATATGCCAGGGCCATTTTTATACAGGGTGCTTTGGCATGGCTGCATTACTATAAAACTCCTTTATAAAGACCAGCACGGCGTCGGTATAGGGTCCTGGTTATGCCGATGTCAAACGTGGGCCGTCACAAATTTAAGTTCATTGTGACAGAAAACAGTTAGAAAACAGTCTATATTAAATGGTGTTTCTTCTCTTTGACCCTCTTTGACCCGTTTGTTGCAATAATTGAAGGCAGGTTTTCAAAGCATATATACTGTATATATCAAACTATATATATTCTCTATACAAAACAAAATAAAACTGGCCTAAATATACTGTGTGCAAATGCAAAATGATGACTGCAAAATGCAGCAATTTTTGCAGCAATAATGTGTTAACTGGGATGCAGCAATGCATACTGTATGTTGCAGCACTACACTTTAAGTCTGTCTGATCCATTTTGAGTGTGCTAAACGAGTCTATGCATGGTTCCAGCTGTCAAAGAGACAGGTAAACTACCAGTTCACAAATGGCAACTTTTCAGCTTTTCAGCAGAAAAAAAAAATATAATAATCCTACCAAAGGCAAAGTAGGACAGTGGTACAGCCCGAAATAATGAAAGACATGTTGAAACAGGAAGTTATCCGTCATGTATTGTTATTTTGCCACATTCTTGAGTGCTGTAGTACAAGACTCAAATGGCAATATGTGAAGATACTTCAAATGAATCCGGATCCTTGACAAATGACGTCCAGGAAGGAAGACGTCTATTCATCTACTTCAGTGCTATTGTAGAGACTTTTATTTACCTCCGCAAAGTAAACTTTAGGAAGGGCACTTACAGTGTTGTTAAGGTGATTCTGTGACCTGCACTGTCCTGTCTTTGTGTTATGGTGTTAACAGATCTTAAAGGGAAGATTTATAATATCTTGTTCATAAGGTATAGCATCAGATTTGCAATGCTATGCATAATTTGTATGAATACTAAATCAGTTAGGGGTAACTATCAGTTAAGAGTAGAGGGGAGGGGGGCATCGCTGTTGAATTTCTGTTGAGTGAATAGCGTGTCTGTTTGTGTTTTTTTGTTTTGTTTTTTTGATGTTCCTGTTTGTACTCAATCCCTTCCTTTTTTCACAACTGCGGTGACGGAATTCCCTTGTCTGTTTCCTGCTGTTTGTGTGAGTTACTTGGCAACCATGGCAGCAGCTGTGCAGTTAAAAGTTTTTTTTTCCTTTTCTCCTGGAGTAACACTAGAGGGAAAGGTGTTAGAAGGTCAACATATGGCTTGGATGCTACACGCTTTCAAGTTTGCATCGCAAACCCTGAAGCGCGCGTTATGCGAACGTTATGATATTGAGTGTAAATGAATTGGTTTTCTGACTTGGCTTGGCTACAGATCTTGACATCTAGCCTGTGAACACGATCATACTGTATAGCCTCAATGAAAAAAGAGAAAAATGCAGAGTGATCCACACCAGTTTATTAGTCAGCTCCTCAGTTTGATTCATATACCATCTGGCTGTGATATGACTAAATCATGTGCATCATGTGATGAATAGGCTACAGACCATTAGGCTCCGAGCTTACCCCTCCCCCTCAACATGGGGCACTCTCATCCGGACACCGCTAGCAACGGGTGTCAAGTTTATATCAGATTGTGTTGTGCTTTTTTGGGACTTCTAAGTACGTTTTAGGAACACTGACAATTTTAAAGTATGTGCAGGTGAAGGTGTAGCACACACACTCACGCACACGCACACACACACAGCCTTGATTGTCTTAAGGTGTGTATCTATGCAGTCATGCCCACACACTCAGGTTTAGGATGCGTGAGTCCGGATGAACTTCTCATCGGGTCAGTTTGACTCACAGGTCGCTGAATTCCATTAACTCAGACTCCCAAACACATGTGCATAACATATTTAGGCACACATGTGCCTAATACACACACACACACATGCACGCACGCATGCACGCACGCACACACGCACACACGCACACACGCACACATGCACACATACAGCCACACACACACACAGCCACACTCCTAAACTCTGTGCAGGGGACATTTTTTGTCCCCATTGCTTAGTTAAACCAACGTGATTCCTACACTTTTTAGATCCAGACAGACATAACAGAGCTCTGCCGAAAGATATCCCTCCGTTGGGAGAGCCCGTTCCGTGCTACAGAGAATTCAACTAAGGCCTCTCCCCTTCACCGACGCCAGAAGCCCCAAACGCAGAATCTCTGGAAATCTGATCTTGTGGTGTATTTTTTGTGTGTGCGCTTGAATCTGAAAGTGGCGTGTTCCTGACCTCAGACAGTGATCCCAATCAAGCGGAATACCCTGATGCTGCAGTTTGAAGCCACCACGCTGTAACCAAATAGTATAATCGTGTAATGAGGGACCCCTCTCAAGGAAACATACTGCCATAGGAAAATAGGCGTCCATCCCTGCTGATAAGTTTGGCACTCTTAGTTCCACTCTGTGATCAGGCTGCGTTCGAAAAACCACAACCAGCGCAAATCATAGGAACAACTAAATCTAGGATTGATCAAATAAAATCCCAAATGATCCCAAATGACCGTTGTTTTCCCAGGTTCGAAAACATTTCCAATATTAGTCATTTTTGCCACCCGCAGAGCAAAGGGGCACACTCGGTTAAACATGGTCAACTTTTTCTTCCACATTGACTCAAAATGCTGTGATTCACAAGTATTCCATTCTTAACCAGTAAGTAAACACAGACAACGTCTGAAAAACCAGAACTTGGATGTGAACTACTGTGTGAATGTGTTTTCACTGAACAGACAAGGAAAGGGCAGCGGCAATCACAGGAGACTACTGGTGCCGAGAGCAAACAGGATGCTCCTCTCCTAATCAGGCCAGCGCGTGTATCTAGGATAGGCCCACGCCACATGAGACCTTTAATGCAACAGTTTGGGTGTATCTATTGACATGATATGTAGACGCTGTGTGTTTTAGCAATGAGAAAGCTCCCGAAACAAATCTGGCCTGGTGTCAATTCACACCAGGAGAAGTGCCAACATTTTAAATTGCATTTTGAATAACACCCCTCAACCATATGTATTTAAATGTGCAAGGGAACCTCTTAAAAAACCCATCGGGGAAAGGAGTACACCTTCAAAAGGTAAACAAGGAACACCTACTGTATATACCGGCTGGCTTGAAGTACGGTGGGTGCTGGGTTGGCCTATAATGAAGGCTTATGATGAAGGTATGGTAATGCTGGTAATTATACTATGCAAAAGTATGACAAAAGGACACATGAGAGGCATTTAAAGTCACAAGGTTAGTATATATCTGCAGTTAATGACAGGTGCTATTTTGGCCCAGATGTATTGAGGAGGTGGTAGCCAGACGAAGTACACGAAGAATCCAGTCACAACAGTTCCCGGCAGATGGTTGCGCAATGCAAGACAGGTGTGCCAGCCCCCCAGACAGTAAGTCTTCTGTAAGCTCCACATCATAATGCATAACTAATGCCACGGTAAATTCATCAACGCCACGCATCGCCACGACCGTTAAGACGAGTCCGATGTCTCGGCTCAAATGCATCAGAGCGAATTCCTGTACTAGTGTGAGGCAGCGTGTCTCCCTTTCTCCAGGATGGTAGATACTTTAGCAACATTCTGTGTTTTGGACCCGGAGAGATGCATTCTGTGGTCGTGACACATCTCCTCTGGGAGACGCAACAGGTCGGGGGGACGAGGTGAACGCTACATGCCTTTGTGGTTTGTTCATTCGTCAGACCTGGCAGAGGAGCCAGTGTTACTCAGCAGATCCGAGCAGTGTCGGAGCCTTGCCTCCACTGACGTCACTTCTAGGGGTTCGGGGAAACCGCCTGGGCCCCATCGTCAGTCTCCAGTAAAGGGGGCTAGGGGCCGCGACGGTGCCAACGAAAAAAATAAAAATACCGGTTTATAGTTCTCTCTGCTCAGGCAATTGTGGTTGTCTGGACAACCGTGCGGGTACCGTTTATATTCACACATTCTCACCTTCTCACACACACACACACACATGCACACGCGCACACACACACACACACACACACACACACACACACGCATGCAAAACAAAACACAATGCCCAGGTCTTGTCACAGGGAGTCCCTGTGTACTCAGACCGAGGATATACACACAGCCAGAACACATTATAATGGCTCTAACATTCTCCGATCGTCTCAAACGGCTCTGACCCAATACCTGTGGTGACTCAGTGCTCCACATTTCCACACTTCTCGGCAAACCGTTCCAGTGTATGACTGAGGACAAGACCTCCAGTCGTAAGAGATTTCCCAACTTGCACATTAACTAGGTTCTCGATCGGCTTATATCAAAAAAATTGGCCTATTTCTTCGTGTGCACTTCTTTGTGTGTGTGCGTGTGTGCGTGTGTGTGTGTGTGTGTGGTTACATGTACCCAACCTTTCAATACAGTCCCCAAGAGTAGCACCGAGGGTGATCTGATTGGCACGCCATCGATTCCACAATGTCCCGACAATTCTGAATCAACGTTTACAAATTAATTATCGATTAGATGCCATATTTACACGTTATCACGGGCCCCTAATTGAATTTAATATATTTATGCAGTGGTCATAGTGGAAGTAAATGATTGTGCTGTACATTATTTGACAGACAAACAAACAAACCATAGGAAGGAGGAGGTTTTAGATGCATAGCGGTTTATAGGGTAGACAGATGAGTCACAGCCTCACAACCGTATTATGTATATTGTATCTATACAGCTCACCCATTCTTTCAGCACATTGCATATGAAAGTTTCAGGTTCCTTAGTTACTCTCCCATTACTCTGCTATCATAAACATAGTTTGTGTTTTCAAGAGATGGAATTTGTTATCAATTATGGGTAATATATATATTTAGATTGGAATGCAAGACATTTTTTGAAATAATAGCTAATACTTACGCCATAATGTCAATGCCATGGTATCCCCTGACATTATTGCACCAAATGGCATAAGTTCCATGTGCTCCTAACACCGATATTGAGCTTGGCAGGAGACCGTGAAGTAAGAGTGGTTTAATAAAGGTATGATATACTTTGAAGAGGTGTGCTTTGGGAGGCTTGAAGAGGGAATACACACGTTGTATGCAGGTTTTCATGCCTCCCTCCCCCCAGGATCAATAAAAGCATAACTTATGGATATGTTGACATCGTCATTTGTTTACTATATTTCATTCATTCATTCATTCATTCATTCATTCATTCATTCATTCATTCATTCATTCATTCATTCATTCATTCATTCATTCATTCATTCGTTCTTTTTGTCTGTCTTTCTGTCTTTGCATGTTTCTCTTTAATGCACATTTGCATTAACCTAAAAAACGAGCTTATTTTATTTTGTATGTTAGTATTTATTAAATATTTTAATACGTTTGCATAAAACCGTGTCACGGAGGAACAGTGGCTGTTCGCGTCTTACTGCTGCCATCTGTTGGTAAAATAACGAACTGCATGTAGTCTGAACACCTATGAAGCACTTTTTCCATTTTATTTTACTTTTTAACTCAGAAAAAAGCAGGTTACAGTTTATTGCTGGTTGAGTAAAACATTTCATTTGCCTCTGAATAATGACAACATATTAGGATTTAACACTAAGCATGTCTTTGATCTAAATATTACTTAACATAACCTGATCTGATGATCCTATGTAGAGCTCTCCTACATTTGATCTTTTTTTTCTCTCTCAGCACGTTTTTTATTTTTTTATTTTATTATCATGTGTGGAGTTTGAATAATTATCCCCTTGATGCCTCGTAGGTATGATATAAATTGAAACTTTCAGTTTAGGACATAGCACCATCTAGTGGAGAGATAAAGTATTTATAAATCACTATGTTAATACTTTAATACTTGTATATACAAGTATGTTTGAATATAAGTATAGGTCTTCCCTGAAAGCTTCTTTCAAGGGTAGCCTATGTACTTAGACAATAGGCTGGGAACTGTGGTGCATGTCTGTGTCCTACCTTGACAGGCCTGTCTTATGCACTCATAATTGTCTGTGACAGATTTACCTGTGCAATGCAGTCTGTTTAAAATAACGGTAACTTGATAGTGATCGGAATCGTAAGATTTTGCTCAGATATTTTAACAGACGATGTCAGAAATGGAGTAGTTCAGTTATAGGCTTTGATTGTTGTTGCATTTGTTTTATCGGTGAAACTTTCCCCCCCGCAGTCGCCTTTCCTGTTTTTAAACTTTTCCTCTTGAAGACTGTGTGACTGCTCCCTCGCCACGCACACGTGCGCTGTTTTCGTGCGAATACAGGCCTCCGTGGTCCTGAGTGACAACTCTTACGGGGCACAGATTGGCCTCTTCTGAAGCAACACTAACAGATAATGAGACCCTGCTCTGATGCGCCACGCAGGGCTATAAAAAGGCCTGTAAACGGAGGAGATTTGGGAAAAGAGGGTATTTTTCTTGTCCTTCCACCTCTGTGCTCATGTCATTCTCATTAGCTCCACGCCTCCTCCTGAGGACCTCCTCCTGACACCTCCTCCTGAAGGTCTGCTCCTGACGCCTCCTCCTGAGGGCCTCCTCCTGAGGACAGCGCTCATCAGCGTCGTTTAGTCAGATCACCACTGTCACACGTTGGTCCGCCCACACAGGGAGTGCATGTGCACCCACAGTCACCCTTCGGATCGCGTGCACGTGTGTGCGTGCACCATCACGGCTGTGCTGCTTTGCCGCCACCCTCTGGAAAGGAAATAAGTCCTCGTACGTTCTTAGCTGTTATGAGGGATCAATGTGGAGATGCTTTTGAAAGGAACCTTGTCCTTTAATATTGCAATGTGGTACGGCAATCTAAATGTAAAAGGAAGAAACAAGCTGCAGAGAATAGTTAACTTGGCATCAAAAATCATAGGAAAAACACAGAAACCATTGAGTGTCATATACAGCGAAGTGCTCAGGAAGAAAGCTTTTAAGATAGCAAACGACCCCTCTCACCCACTCTGCAGGGAGTTTGAACTACTCCCCTCAGGTAGACGTTACAGAGTTTTAAAGGCTGACCGTAACATCTTTAAAAAATCCTTCATTCCTAATGCCATCAAGGCACTTAATGATACTATGATTTAATGTGTGTAACTATGTGTGTCAAAGTGCCTGCTGCTGTTTCTCTTCATTTTGATATTTAGTAGATTGTGTGTAAATGTTAAGTGTTATTGCTGTTTTTTGTCATTGCTGTTTGTTCCTGTCTGTGAGACCGAAGACAAATTTCCACATTGTGGACAATAAAGACTAACTAAACTAAACTAACATTTTGTAACTCAACGGCTACGGA
>OMPB01040029.1:0-10922 GCA_900312615.1 Stylephorus chordatus | reverse complement strand
TTTAGCTACAGCGGCGATGTTGTTCGTGCAGCACAGTTGGTTGTCCATGGTCACACCAAGGTTCCTCACAGTCGGTGAAGGAGATACCGCGATGCCCTCAATGTTGACCAGCAGGTCCATGTGAGGGCAATCTTCCCCAGGTATAAAGAGGAGCTCTGTCTTGTCAAGGTTGAGCTTCAAGTGGTGTGCTGTCATCCATGCGCTGATGTCTGCCAAGCATTCTGAGATGCGACTTGCGACCTGGGAGTCAGAGGGGGGAAAAGAGAGAAAACGTTGGGTGTCATCTGCATAACAGTGATAGGAGAAGCCATGAGATGTGATTACTGAGCCTAGGACTCTAGTGTACAAAGAGGAAAAAAAGAGGTCCAAGGACTGATCCTTGAGGAACGCCCGTGTCAAGGAGACAGGGGTTCGACAAGGATCCATTCCAAGTAACCTGAAAGGTGCACTTCGTCAAGTAGGATTTGAACCAGGACAGAGCAGAGTCTGCAATGCCGAGTTCAGCGAGGGTGGAGAGGAGGATCTGATGCTTCACTGTGTCAAATGCAACAGATAAGTCCAGGAGAAAAATAACCGAAGAGAGGGGACGCGGTTCTAGCTGCACGGAGGGACTCATTCACTGCGAGGAGTGTGGATGTGGATTACCAAATGGGAGATGGTAGATATGGTAGATGGCATTTGAACATTGTTTTGTGAAAATGTTTTTTTTTGGTTGCAAAGAAAAAAGTAAAATCTCTTCATTCTGAAATGTTTTACAGAGCCCATCTTTTCCAGTTATTCTCTACAGACCTAGTGGATTGTTAGGTGAAAATGTTCACACAAATTACTTTAAATGTGATTACCTTTTCACAGGAAAAATTAACCATCTCAGATGATGACCAACTCACCAACTCAGTGGCCTTGTGGTTAGAGTGTCCGCCCTGAGATTGCGAGGTTGGGGCTTCAATCCCCGACCGAGTCATACCAAAGACTTAAAAAACGGTACCCAATGCCTCCCTGCTTGGCACTCAGCATCAAGGGTTGGATTGGGGGAGGCGTGAATGTACTACTACAACTACTGTAAAGCACTTTGGACAAAAGCACTATATAAATGCCCATTTACCATGATAACCATTTCAGTTAGTGGACAGCTGCACCAAAACTATTGAACTTTTTTTGGAAAATGATTTTTATTTTCCATATTTCACAAATGAAGAAACATAAAACCAGTGCCACAATAAGAAAAAGAATATATTGAATAATATTAAAGTCCATAAAGAAAAAAATATCTGATTTGTTAAAAAAATTCTCAGTTTTAGCTACAGTATTTGTTCATTGTAGCTATGTCCACAAGTCCTATGAGTACGAGTCCGAGTCGAGTCTCAAGTCCTATGAGTACGAGTCCGAGTCTCAAGTCCTATGAGTACGAGTCCGAGTCGAGTCTCAAGTCCTATGAGTACGAGTCTGAGTCGAGTCTCAAGTCCTATGAGTACGAGTCCAAGTCGAGTCCCAAGTCTTTTGAACAAGATCCCGAGTCAAGTCACGAGTCAATTTGTTAGCGACTTAAGTGCGACTCGAGTCTGTATCTGAGTCCCCAACTCTGTTAAAAGGTATATTGGTTATATTAAAAGAGAAACATTTAGTTAGGTACATTAGGCTACATACAGGCAGGTTATCACACTATAACAATGATATAGGAATAGAATAGACTACTAATTACTAACTAGCCCTTATCTAGGAGACAATAAAAAACATGTAAGACGTACAGGCAAATTGACACATTAGACTACATCCAAGCAGGTTGAGGGACATGCACAGGACAGACACATGACAGACACAGCATAGCAGACACAGAAAACAAAGCATTAAACAGCGCCGAGCCTCATCCTCACCTCTCCATTTGCCTTTTGTTTTTCTCTTCCTTTGCCTGGGCCTTCATCTGCTGCACCTCGATAGTGTCGGGCTTGCGTCTGCGCATGTACAGATCGTGGTTCCCCATGCACAGTGCCAATATACGCTTGTTGATGCGCAGACGGGGAGAGTAAAACACAAAGTCCTTGAACAAGAGCACAAATTACACAGATTACACAGAGTTTGCCACAACACACCGTCAGGCACGCAGCCATTAGTACCTTCTAATCAGACTGAGTGGCAAATAGACAGAAGTATTGCAGGCACTTATTCGGGCCAGGAGATTGTAAGGACTGGATTTTAAGTACCGGGGCCTTCTTGTCAATCGGCTTGATGACAAACTTCTTGTCATTAAAGGATATGTTTCTTATCTCGCTCCAAGGGAAGCCGATCTTTGGGGTCATCCTGTTTTTGGGGACAGAGATGATAAGCATATTGAAAGGCTACAATAGGTTTAGCAGAGACCACTAGGTTCGCAAATGGTTCCTACTTGTCTATCTTGTCGTATATGTTAAGGCCAAGAGCGTCCACGCCCAAGCACAGCTCTGATCCTTTCTTGTTCTTGATGTTGAAGTAGTTAACTCCGTACATCTCCAGGTCCTGGGCTATCTTCAGATACTCCACAATGGCATCTTCCCTGTGGAGTCATTTCTTCCTGATATAAGAAAAGGGGCATCTGTTGGGGATTTGTTTAGTGTGCGGTCCGTCTGCAGTACCTCAGCATCCCCTTGTGTTCCTGGTGCCACACTTGGATTCGTTCCTCCCACTGAATCTTATTGAGCTTGTGCTGCTCCAAAACTCTGGTTTAAAACAAACAAACAAACAAACAAACAAACACAATAACTACAGTCAGAAGTGACAGCAGAAATGTCAGAATCATTTAAATAAATACAAACTTTGATTGATGTCAATTATGGCATCCGTATAAAAGCGACCACCTCTTTGGCAATAGCCTCTCCTTTGCCAGGTATCCTGGGACATGATAGTCTTTTCTGTAGTCCCCATGTTTGGTTTGAACTGCGTAAGAGGCGAGCAGCACTGAAGTCTCAGGCGGGCAGTAGATGTCATCATTCAGAATGCTCTCCTTTACCTTCAAAACAAACAACAACAAGAAAATGGATTTTGCAGTGTTGATGTTAAATATTAATGCAAAATCAGTATTTATAGCTGCAAGTCAATAAAAAAAGACAATAAATAAATCTAAGTTTGTGTGTGTGTATGTATATATATATATAGTCAACTGTGGTCGAAACCAGAGGTGTAAAGAGTACTAAAAATGTAAACACAAGTACAGGTAATGTAGCTAACGGGAAATATAACCAGTGGACAGCCACGGACAGCAGCTGGATTAAACCGAGGAAGTCAAACCTGGGACCATCCAGTGAAGTCAAACCTGGGACCAGAGGTGTAAAGAGTACTGAGACATCCTACTCAAGTACAAGTATTGTTACTTTAGTGAAAATTAACTCAAGTAGAAGTAAAAGTACTAGTCCAGAATATGAGTAAAAAAGTAGCCTATTTAAAAGTACTCAAGTACTACGAGTAAGAGTAAATTTGCGTAAACCTTTGGCACTTTTTTTAGTTTGTCGCTCTAAACCAAGGACCAAAAATGTGGAAGTGATTCTGGACCTGTTAGCGAACAGCAAACAGTCCCTTCTTCTTCTTTGCGTTTTAACGGCAGATGCATCCATAATGTTGCACTACTGCCATCTTCTGGAGTTAGCGAACAGTCCCAATGCTACCATGCTGTTTTCAGTGTGGTGTGCAAAACAAAAACCTGAATTTAATTTACTCTTACTCATTTGTAAATTTAAAAGTACTCAAGTAGAATACTTCTTATTTAAAGTACTCAAGTAAGAGTAAAAGTATAGCATTTTTAAAATACTGTAAAAGTACAGACCCTCAAAAAAACGACTCAAGTACTTTTACTTGAGTACTTTCCACCTCTGGTCGAGCCCGCACCCAATCGCATTCCGCGCTCCCACTCTTCGCATGGGAACGGTGCTCTACAACACAGCTCACGTGAGAATGTTTAATCAGTTTCCTACCCATCAAATCTGTTCATGAATGAATGATCTTTTATTGTCTTCATACACAAGTAAGAGGGAATTTCACATGTCTTCTCTCGATGTAGTTAAAATAAACAAACTGGGGAAAAAAAGCTGTTCCTCATTCTAATGGTACGGGATCTTATTATTGGTTCAAACAGGGAGTGGCCGGAGTATGTGGTGTCCCTGATAACGCTGCCAGCCTTCATCCTCGGTCGGCTGGCATAAATAGTGCCCAGTTTTGGGAGCTCCATCCCGACAATGCGCTGGACCGCCTTCACCGCACAATGCAGGTCCTTTCGCTCTGCAGCTGTGCGGCTGGCATACCACACAAGAGCGCAATTAGTCAGGATGCTCTCGATAGTGGCCCATTAGAGATTTAACAGCAGTTTCTGTGGGAGCTGGGCCCGTTTCAGCTTCCTGAGGAAGAAGAGTCTTTGTTGGGGCCTTTTTAACCAAGTGTGAGGTGTTGGAGGTCCATGTCAGCAGGTTTGACATATTGACTCCAAGGAACTTTCCACTGCTCCTCCATGTATGTGGAGGGGGAGGTGGACTCTCTGCTTTCCTGAAGTCAATAATCATTTCCTCTCTGTTGTTACAGCACAAGTCAGCCAGGAAGCAGAGAAAACAATTTCGATCTGTGTTCGTCTGCCTGAGAAAGATGCAAGAGAAGCGTCCTCACCAAGAGGAGAGAATGGCAGAATTAACCCCTGCCGTCCTGCTGGAAGATGCCTGCTGACCGGCGGGCATCTTCCAGATTAGGACAGCAGGTTTCTGCTTTATCTAGCACCATTGCAGCAGCCACAAGCTTCTTTGCTTCTCCAGCTCCCAATCCCAGCCCTGCTACTGCTGCTCCGGTATCCTCGTCATCCACGGTTTCATATGCTATGCAGTCAGCTGACTCCTTCCCAGTATCTCGGGTGGCCGAACCCAGTATCCCAGCCTCTGGGAAATACAACGGTGATCCTGAGAGCTGCCGGTGTTTTTTGGGTCCAGTCCCAGCCTCGTTCTAGTCCCAGCTAGGTCAGGTATGTACCAGGCAACCTCTGGCGTGGACAAAAGCTCTGAATCACCAGTTTGCCAATCGTTTGCTACATTCGCAGCTGAACTCCGATGGGCATTTGACCGGTCACAGGTCAGGAGGCTGTGAAAAGAGTTTACGTGCTCCGTCAGGGTCGAGGAACGGTAGTGGAGTACACGGTACAGTTTCGCACCTTGGCAGCCGAGAGTGACTGGAACTGCCGCGTATTGACCGTTTACCATGGCAGCAGGGTCTCTCGGAAGAGATTAAAGACGAACTGGCTTCATGGGAGGAACAAGATGACTTGGAGGGGCTGATTAAGTTAGACATCCGGGTTGACGATCGAGTCTGGGGAAGTCGTAGAGAGAGTGTCCCCGACGGCTCCTGGTCCCTCTGGTATCGCTGCAGCTTCTTCTGAGTACCTGCCTTACTTTTCTCCGCCCCGTTTGCCAGCCCAGGTAGAGGAGCCCGTGTAGATCGGTGGAACCCGTCTCACCCAGCTGGAACTCCATCGGCACACGTGCGATGGTTGCCGCCTGTACTGCGGAGCCACTTCCTTGTGGGGTGGAGGGATTGGGTTCCGAGGGGGGGGGGTCCCTCCCTGGGTGCGGTCTTGACCACAACCCTGGTCGAGACCGCACCCAAATGCATTCTGCGTTCCCGCTCTCCCCGGCAAATGGCACATTCTCTTTCCCGGCGCATGGGATTGACAACACGGCTCACGTGAGAATGTTTAAACAGTTTCTTACCGATCAAGTTTGTTAAATAAATAACCCTCTCCGTTTCTCACCAGTCGCTGGATCGTCTGATTCAGCCTTCTGCCCGTCGACTTCCGTGATTCCTCGTCTATGCTATTCCTGAAGCAGGACTCTTGATTTTGGTATTTAAAAGTATTTTAGTTATGCTTTTCCTGGTTCATACCGTGACTCGGTTTCTGTTAGTTTATTAGCATTGTTGGCTCTGGAGATTATTATATTGTTGTTTGCATTTTGGCAAAGAATAAATCCCCTATAAAATACCAATTTCCCTATTTCCACCTTTGCCTCTCTGCACGTGCTAGACTATTCTCCGCCGTTACACATATTTATACAGTGTGTGTGTGTGTGTGTGTGTGTATCTCCATCCATTCATCCATTTTCTTTACCGCTTATACTCTAGAGGGTTGCGGGGGAGCTGGAGCCAATTTCAGCTGACAATGGGCGAGAGGCGGGGTACACACTAGACAGGTCAATCACAGGGCTAGCTATATATACACACACACACACGCGCGCGCACACACACACACACGCGCACGCACACGCACGCACACACACACACGTACATGTGTGTGTATACAGACACACAGACAACCTGTTTAACAACAACCGTGCATGCAGGCTGTTACTCCAAACCTGCAGGAAGAAGAGTCGCTGGGTTGCCTCCTGGATCAGTTCATCAGCAACGTCTTCGGGGTAAAACTTGCCTCTGAATTTGATCAGCAGAGGGTTTTCCCTCTTCACATCCTGCGCCGTCACCTGGGATGGTGCCGCCCTCGGCAAGGCGACAGAGAATGGAGGAGGAAGGGCACTAATTAGCCTCCGCGGTAGAAACAATGGAAACATTCACCGGAATGGTAACAACAGCAACCCCCCCGAAAGACACATCCAATCAGAATCAACCCTCCCGAGAGTGAAATTACACAATAAAGTGACGTAGGTTTTTCGACAAGGCAAACATTCCCTGCCTGTACCCTTTTGTTGAGTTTGAGCCAGGTGGAGAATCCTTTACTATCCTGATATTGAAGCCCAAAGAACCAGGTCTCTCTGAGCCCGATTGTCTTCACGATCTGAACGAAACACGAGCGTTAATAAATGACTGTTGGTTCATTTCAACATTGGGTTCATGTGTCCTGAACAGCGTACCTGGTCAAAGAGTTGTTTGCCTGTTGTGCTTGGCAGGATGGCAAACTCCAGCTCGGCATCCATGGAGGTGACCCGAACATTTATCTGTCAGGAAGGAAATAAACCACATATGAGATACAGAGAGAGAGGTTACCTTGGGGGTCCTGTTTCTGTTTCAACTAAATGGAAGATAAAGGAGCATGCAAATCAAATGCTGTGTGAAAGAGTAGGCCTACGCTAGAAATATTGTAAATAGGTAACTTTTGTTGGCTCTTTCCTAGCTTTGACAGGTTAATGATCAAATAATGGAGTTCCTTACATTCTTCTGTTCAACCAGGAGCATCCAATCGCAAGAGGTTGGTGGGGACTACAATCAAAACATGAAGCCCACAGTTTAATTTA
This sequence comes from Stylephorus chordatus, assembly GCA_900312615.1. Taxonomy (NCBI): domain Eukaryota; kingdom Metazoa; phylum Chordata; class Actinopteri; order Stylephoriformes; family Stylephoridae; genus Stylephorus; species Stylephorus chordatus. The sequence goes on along the minus strand of OMPB01040029.1, from coordinate 3,681 downwards.
GACATTGGAAACTGAAACCATGGGGTTAATTTACGATTGGGTCAGGGGTGAGATCCGTTTGGTGTTAATCTTGTTAATCTGGTCATACACACGTGTCGATACAAATAAATACTTTTTCTTTTGTCCTGTTACACTTAACCCATTTACAAAAGGGAGACGTACCGGTTGGGCCACTCTGATGGACTATATCGCCTTTTTTACAGCAACAATGAACAATGATAAAAGTTTTCATAATAAGGGTTTATACGCAAAAACAAGAAGTGAAGATCTCCTTGGTGTCTGAAATTAGCCTACCCATTATTTATAATTTATAATGAAGGCTCTGAGATAAATGATCCCAGGGGGGTGGGGCTATTTCTGAACAAATGATGTAATTGAAAATATATATTTAATAGAAGCCTACTCTTTTTAGACAGATGCGTTTTTACAATATACTGTAAGTATTGTATTGTTTATTTTTTTTAATACTTTGCTGTTTATATTGTTTTAAATTGTTTACATTATCTCCTGCTGCTGTGTATATTGCTTACATCATCTCCTGCTGCCATAACAATGTGAATTTCCCCGTTTGTGGGACAATGAAGGATTATCTTATCTCTTTAGACTGAGCCTAATAAGTGAGAAATGCCAGTAGGTATATTGTAAACACACAAAATCATTTAACAATAAAATCAACAATAATTAGGCTATAATAATAATAATAATTATTATTATATATTGTCATTATCATACTGTAGTTGCTGTTGTTGTCTTTGTTATTGCTGTTATTAATATGGAAACAACAGAGAAATTCAGCTTCACTGTTTTGCCAAGTACTGTTCTGACAAGATGTCAGTTATGCAACATCGTAAACAGCTCTAGAAAACATTGTCACACCAATCCACGTAATAAACAGATGGTAAACACTGTAGGCCAACATGATTTGCTCCAGCAGAACTTTTCCTAAAGCAGAAGTACTATTCGTAGTATAGCACACACGGTATCACAGGCCTATAAATTACCTATGAATATAGCTAGTGTTCAAAATATTGAGGTCGTGATTAGGAAACTAATATACTGTTTATAACAATTACTTACAGTCGACATTGTATTTCTTTTATCTTCAATTATCGCCCCAAAAAAGGTGCCCAAAGTAGCCTTTTTCGCTGCAGTCATATGAAAGTGCTTGCAATGCCTTCTAGGATTAGAGTGAGTTAAAACGGACCATTGTATTTCTCCCACGGCTTTCTCTTATAATCCAACGGTACCTCAGGTCTCAGTCCTGATCCTCTACCAGTTTTTCTTAAACATGAAGCCATATGTTCACAGTTCCTACATCAGTTATGTTTTTCTGGGGCTCTTCTGAGCAAGGGGACAAGAATCGACCTCACTATATTTATACCATCATTTTAGTTTACAACATAACTTTACAATGATTTTTTTATTTTTTTAAAATTAAATTTAAAAATGTTCTAACTTTTATTCATTCAGGGAAGGTTTCACTGAGAGGAAGCCTCTCTTTTTCAGAAATGCCCTGATCACATTCATACTGTCGCACACATTCACACCTGGATCCCCAATCTGCTGAGTGCCAAGCAGGGAGGCATTGGGTACCATTTTTAATAGTCTTTGGTACTGTATGACTCGGCCGGGGTTCGAACCCCAACCTCGCAATCTCAGGGCACACACTCTAACCGCAAGGCCACTTTTGATATGACTATGTCTATATGATTAAAATGTGGGTCAAAGGTGAAATTGAAGTATTCTATATGATGTATATCTTCTATCGGACAATATTAACAGAATAATGGTCGATTGTGAAGCAACATCCCACATCATAACAGAGAAAAACAAATTCACAAGATTTGATGAAACCTTCAACCCAAAAGTCACATTACATGGAACTAAACTAGCTGATGGAGCCAGGGTGAACAACGTGGCGCTGAAACGTGGCGATGCGGAGGAACTTAGAAGGAATTTGTGTTAAGATCACATTGGGGAAGCCCTTATACATACCATCGAACTCACGGAGCATAGTCTCTGTACAAGCACCCACCACTGATGGAGCCAAAGTGATCTTCCAAGAGGAACGGAATTAACTTATACACAAGGATAGAACTATTTTCCGCATAGAGCAGCGTGAGAGACTGTATTACCTGAAAACGGTAAATAACAACAAAGGTCCAGTCGAGGTCCAGTGACAAAGCAAATTTAATTTGTGATGTCAAAACATGACATGAGATTCTGGGACACTGTAATATTGATGATGTGCTAAAATGACCTAACGTTGTAGAAGATATGAAGATCACAGGTAACACCAAGGTAGATTGTAGTATCTGAACTGAGGGAAAATTCACCAACAGCAGAAATAGGAAACCTGATGCACCTCTTGAATTGGTAGATTTTTTTAAATATATTTTTTATATTTATTTATACAGGGATATCTCTTGAGAGCAAGCTCTTTTCAAGAGTGCCCTGATTACAAAAGAAAACATATACAAAAAAGTTAGTTACGGACAGACAACGAGACAGCAGCAAGAACATGGATAGAAAGAATCCAGTAAGACAAGACAATTTAAGTGAAACATGAGCAATTCTCCTGTATAGACTACTGGGGGCATAGAAGGAGAAGGCAGTTTATCTTGAGGAATGAGGGAAGATAAATATGATGCTGACATAATGACATAGCGGGTCCCATTGAGCCAACTGCTCAAGATGGACTTAAGTATGCAGTTGTATTCATAGATGATTTAGAGGCAGTGTCTGTCTACTTCCTTAAAAACAAGAGTGACTCAACATTAGCAACAAAGTTCCTTGCAGGCAGTGCACCGTACGGTAGAGTCAAGTGTATCGGACCAGACAATGGCACAGATTACAAATTGGCACCGAAAGCAATGATTTTCAGTCACTTTTAAGGGATAAAGGTGTAAGACATGAGTCATCATCCCCCTACTCTCCCCATCAAAATGGTACAGCCGAGAGATAGTGGAGGACCCTTTTTGAAATGGGAAGGTGTTGTATATTATTAGAGAAGGGATTACCATAGGTGTTGTGGCCCTATGCATTTCAAAATGCTGCTCTCATTCGTAATAGATGTTACAATGACCGGACAAAAAACACAAACACAAGATACTGTAGTTCATGTTGACGGGAAGAAAGCCGAAACTTTCTAAAATATGGGTGTTTGGATCAGATTGTTATGGATACAAACAAGATCATAGCACCCACATACAGAACATATGTCAAAGCACAGACTGGTTAAATTCATTAGAAAGAACAGTGTTGAACAACAGACACAGAAATCCAGGGATACAAAGTCAGAAAGCCTGGCAGTGAGAATAGTGCTGATGTGTCTGAGTGAGGATAGCACAGAGAATCAGGTCCTAGATGGGAACGAAGAGAATGTAAACGCAGAGGAGTCAGACGACTCACTACATGAGAACCTAAACAGTCCATATTCAAAACCTGGTCATGTTAAAAATCATCGCTTCTCATGGAGATATAACATCTAACTCAAATGTTAAACGGCATGGATAATATTGTTTACAGACCAAGACCCAGTGATCAGACAGAGATCCAAACACATTGATGTGAAATATCACTTCATACGTGATGTAATCAGTAATGAGGGCAAAATAGACACTGTTTACTGCTCATCAGAATATATGGTGGCAGACATATAGCAACAATTAAAATGGTTAC
>OMPB01040006.1:5155-16935 GCA_900312615.1 Stylephorus chordatus | reverse complement strand
AAACCGGTGGATTGTCTACTCCGGGTAGGGAATGAGTCCTTACCCCAAGTCAGGGAGTTTAAGTATCTCGGGGTCTTGTTCTCGAGTGAGGGGAAGATGGAACAGGAGTTGGGCCGGAGAATCGGAGCAGCGGGAGCTATGATCTCTGTACCGCACCGTTGTGATGAAAAGAGAGTTGAGCCAAAAGGCAAAGCTCTCGATCTACCGGTCAATCTTGGTTCCTACCCTCACCTATGGTCATGAAGGGTGGGTCATGACCGAAAGAACAAGATCACGGATACAAGCGGCCGAAATGGGTTTCCTCAGGAGGGTGGCTGGCATCTCCCTTAGGGATAGGGTGAGAAGCTCAGTCATCTGTGAGGGACTCAGAGTAGAGCCGCTGCTCCTTGGCTTAGAAAGGAGCCAGTTGAGGTGGTTCGGGCCTCTTGTAAGGATGCCACCTGGTCGCCTCCCTAGGGAGGTGTTCCAGGCACGTCCAGCTGGGAGGAGACCGCGGGGCAGACCCAGGACCAGGTGGAGGGATTATATCTCCACGCTGGCCTGGGAACGCCTCGGGATCCCCCAGTCGGAGCTGGCAGGGGGGCCCCTGCTGAAACTGCTACCTCCGTGACCCAACCCCGGATAAGCGGTTGAAGATGAGATGAGACTATATAAATATGCATTATTATTATTATCAAATGTAAACGATGCAAAAAGGGGTGAAATGAAAATGTGTTTGATTTTTTTTTGTTGATTTTTCATTTTCCAGAGTTCATTCAGCCAGTGGCAGAGCGTCCCAAGACCGATTCTGCTGTTGCCACCCGGATGGTGACCAGGGCACTGGGGCTGCAAACAGGACGAGGATGGGCCAAATGATAGACGGTAGGTTGGATAGGTTAGAGAGCCTACAAACTAGGGGTGTGCGATACCGCAAAATCTGGTTTCGATCCGATACCAAGTAAATACAGGACCAGTATCTCTGATATCGATACCGATACACTCTCTCTCTCTCTCTCTCTCTCTCTCTCTCTCTCTCTCAAGTTACAAAAGGTTGAGAATCCCAGAGAGAGAGCACTGTAGCAGACTGCAGAGTAGAAGCAAAAAAATAAATATCGATCCCACTCACGCGAGGATCGGAGGAATCGATCTTCCAAAAAAAGACAAAGTATCGCAGTATCGATATTTTCGGATCGATCTGCACACCCCTACTACAAACTATCAGGTTGTTTCAATGCATTTCCTGTAAGCACAAGTTGCCTAACATCTGTTAAATCACCCAGATCAAGAACCTAACCTCGAGGTACAAGCAGACGGTTCTTGCAGTCGTATAAAATAAGAGAACCAAAAAAAAAAAGAATGATGTCTTCATTATAATGTGAGATCAGCTTATTTATTACAAACATGACCTTTTCCCACATTTAACGATGCATCCATTATACAGTCACCCAGCTAGTGAAAATTACCCTTGCAAAATAAGGGGTCCCTGGAGTTGCTTCACCATAAAACAGATTTCAAAAAACAATGCAAAGGCATCTTCACATATCATTGTACAGTACTTCTTACAGATGACAATAAAAGTCCCTGACTGCAATAATTTAACAAAATGTAGACTTTAAGGAAATATCGGGACATATTCAAACCTAGAAAATGCCTCTCGGTTTCACCCTTACATTCATAAAGACTCCGACACATTGGGAAAAACAACATAAACCAAATAAAGCCATCTGGAAAAGAATGTACTCGTTAAAAGAAGTTAAGAAAATGATTCAATAGCTAAAATTTACAATTGAAATACGTCAAACCATTAAAAACTGGTTTGGTTGTTTTTGGAAACTACAGCGTTGGAGGGAAGTTGAAATTACCGTAGTACCATAGAGTCCTTAATGTCACGTTCGTTGCAGTTGAGTCTAGCATGTCACTCACTGAGTGTAGCAAGAGTCCTCGTAAAAGCATACCATATTTCTAGTCAGTTAAATAACCTATTGAAGACACACTGATCTCAGCTTAAATGATCATGCATTTAGTACTGCACACATTCTGAATGTAAGGGTAAATTTATGTCTGTAGCATAACTTGCCAATAACCTATATTTCTTAGTTATTAATGCAAACAAGCAGCTATACTAACAAGCACCACATCAATACGTGCAGTTCATTGGCGAAATAGCACCCGGGTATTGAATACGAAGTGTTGACAAAAGGGTGGAGAGCGATTGGTTGTACAGTCAAATAACGTTTTCAGAGATCGGACAAGAGGCCAAAATCTGTCACCACCAAGTAGACTGTAGCTGGGGGGGAAAAAAGTACAGCCCCCTCTAGTGGTTTTCAAGTGTTCACACGGTCTAGCTGCACCAGCACGGTCCCCCGTTCCTGGTACTTCCTTTTTAGTTTGTCCGCTCTCCTTGGCTCTCCTGTGTCCTATCTGTGCGATAGCTGGTTGGTCAGCAAACCAGGAAACGATTCCTCCGTCTCTGAGCTCAGTGAGCCACCTGGGAGGGGCGGGGATAGGGAAAGAGGAGGAGTTAAGATGGAGCCAGGACACCGGGAGTAATTAAGACCTAAGAGGAATAAAGAGAGATGACACAGAAACTACGGTGGAGCGGTTTCTCCTTGTTGCTTTGCACGGGCCATTCGATATTTAAGGAAGACTACTTCAATGACTAGCCTCCCGAGAGAGTTACCGGCTAGCTTTAGCATGCATCTCATTAGCCGCTTTCGCACTGGAGGAACTTTTTGCAGTTCCTAGAACCCTTTTTTTTTTTTTTTTTTTGCATTCGCACCAGACAGATTGGGGGATTTTTTAGTTCCTCTGGCTGCAGTTCCTAGAACTCTTTTAGCTCCTACCTCAGGGCAGGTACTTTTCCTTAGCATAGGAACCCTTAGTGTGACGTACTGTAGGTGCATTTGCACAAGCAGCGCACCATTTTTAAAAGCCGTGGGCTTTATAATACCCCTTTCACATCTGAGGGCACGGGTCGGACATGGGATATCGAAAACGGGTTCGACCCGAGTTCAACCCCATTCAGATCTGACTGTGGACAAGGGTCAATCCCTGGTCGTCGCCATTCATATCTGACCTGGGTCCGCAAGTTTACTTACGTACACGTCGCTGCTGAACAGAGTTGTCACGTTTCGACGTCATCAAAAGAGGGCGTTTAACAGTTTGTTTACGTTTGAGACTACATAACATGGCACATGTAAATCTTTGAATTTAAAAAATAAATAAATACCATCTCAACAAAACACGGTGCACACTACTAACAATAATGTCCTTCCAGCGATCGTACGGCCGCATATTCTATTCAAATAACGCCATCCTATATTTGCTAAAAAGAAGACCAAATGAATTGTGTGAGATATGGTAAATGTATTATTTATTATTTTCCCCTGTGCAGCGGTTTGTGTGCAACCAAGCTTTGTTTAAGTGAAACATCTAAATGAAAAAAACACACAAATATAAATATAGCGAGTGTTTTAAGGGAGTTTCTTCGTGGCATATTATTCTCGAATTAGATCCTATTCACGAATAGGGTGGTGCATACAGGGGCAAAGACAACAAGAGTGCATTTAATTCATGCGACATCTTTCTAGCAGATAACTCCTTATGTCACATCAAAAAACACACATACTTTTAATCGTACAATTTGTGTAAGCTTTATAGCGTTGAAACCCTCCATGGAATAGTAGCCTACCTTGCTCAGAAACTTTGCTTTCCTATTTTGTAATTATAGCTGGGCTATATTATTTTCACAGAATGCCATCCTGGAATAAGAACACTATTGCTTTGAGTTCTTATCCGTCTTCAGTCTTGGAACTACGTAAGGATTTTATGTAGAGAACCTAGACGGTTATTTATTTATACTGTTTAGAAAATATTACATTATTCACAAAATAATTAAAATGTGGGATCGTTATTTTCCCCTTCATTTGTTTGTGATATTAAGTTGAATTGAATTGGTCAGGCAATCCTATACGGTTTACTGTATTTATGCAGTCAACTAATAAAAGCTTAATGCGACTATACATCTGCAGACGTATAGACTGCAGTAGGTTTAAGAAGCGTATTTTGTCATACTAGTGCGTGTCCGATCGTAACCAATGAGGTTCATTGATTGAGACCTACATTGTGTAACCAGGGTCGCCTTCTTTCACATCACAGCCGACCCATGTCAGATCCGTGTCGGAGCTCAGATGTGAAAGGGGTATTGGTCGTAGCAAAACATTTGTCAGCAAAACTCTGCTATGTGAATTCATAAGACACACATGCTTATATGTCGGTGCAAACAGGCTGTATCTTGATAAAACAACTGAATAACTACATTACCACCGAGAAAAATGACATTTTGTAACTCAACGATAGTAATATATGGCTTGTCCGCAGCTCCGCACTCGGCACTGCTACTGACTAAAGATCGTAAAAATAAATGTTATGCTACAAAGAGGTATATAATCCATAAAATACAATTAAACTAAGATAATACAGTGGTTTTCGTAATTTTTAGATCTATTAACAAAGAAAATACACATTTGTAGCTCGGCATTTTGCCGGTGTTCAGCGCCATCTTGATAGCGAGTGACCTACATCACTCCTTAACGACTCCTACCAGTTCCTATTGCCATTGCTGGTGCGAACGCTAAGGTGCTAACGCTAAGTTCCTAGGAACCACGTTCCTAGAACTACTTGGTGCGAAAGCGGCTAAAGTGTTCTTGAGTTGTACTGTTGCAGAGTTGCACCGTCTGGCAGAGTTACTGTAGTCAACCTCCACCTTACCCTATATCCCTTTAGATGATTCAAATGAGCGTGAACTGTTTTCAGACAAAGAAGTTGTGTATTCAAAGCAATTACAAATAAGTTTCCCCCCATTTATTGAATATATTTCCAGCGTATGTGGTATTGGAATACACTGCATGTTTTTTTTTTAATATGCAGAGCTTTCTGAAGCACAAAGATGCCAAGCCCCTACGAGATGTGTTGGCCTCAAACCCCAGTCGCTTTGTCCCCCTACTGGTTCCTGCTGGCACTGCAGCCACAGTCCGCCCAGGATCTCCCTCAACCACAACAGCCAGGCTGGACCTGCAGTTTCAGGCAATCAAGGTGAGCTTAAACACACACATGCACACACACGCATGCACACATACATGCATTCACACACACTTTTTTCTCTCACTCACATTCTCTTACTTCATCGTCTACACACACGTACATGAACACCTGTCATTTATTAAAAGAATAAAAACCAAAATACCTCAAAAATCATAATGCCACATTTATCACATCCATCTTTCATAGTACCACTCTTGTTTCTTTAATGGTTGTGTTCCTCAAATATAAACCTTATCCCCACTCCTCCTCTTCCTCCTCCTCACCACTGTACACAGATCATCAGTATTATCGTGAAGAATGATGAGGGCTGGCTGGCCGGGCAGCACTCCCTGGTCAGCCAGCTGAGGCGGGTCTGGGTCAGCGAGGCCTTCCAGGAGAGACACCGCAAAGACAACATGGCCGCCACCAACTGGAAGGAGCCTAAGCTGCTTGCCTACTGTTTGCTTAGCTACTGCAAGTATGTACACTTGAAACTAATAAGTGGTCTATGACCCGTTTGTGGTAGTTCATTTTCCTAATGATATAAAGGCTCTATTCCTGAACAACTGCTGTGGAGGTTTTCCTGAACCAGGCATTTAACACGTTTGTAACACAGCTTTTTAAGAGGGCAACAAATGAGCCACTAAAGTGTTTCTGTAGTGGCTTATAAAGTTGCACCAAAAAAATAAAGCATATCGGCATGCTAATGGGAAGCACTTGTTTGGAACATCAGTGTCATTTGTTTTGTTTTCCATGGTTATATGAAGATTGTGGAACTATAAACATTTTTTTTTACAATGACACCTTCCTGGCATGTGTGATCCTGCTTCCCGATCCTCTTCCATGAGGCATTCCAAACTGACCCTGCCTCTTCCGCACCTCCAGGAGAAACTACCTGGAGATTGAGCTGCTGTTCCAGCTGCTCCGCGCCTTCACCGGTCGCTTCCTGTGCAACATGACCTTCCTGAAGGAGTACATGGAGGAGGAGATCCCCAGGAACTATACCATCGCCCAGAAACGGGCCCTGTTCTTCCGCTTCGTCGAGTTCAACGATCCTCACTTCAATGATGAGCTCAAAGCCAAGGTATGTTTCTGGTGGAAGGCATCCAGGGCTGGGGGAACTGAGTCAGCGTTGACCATACTTTGCAGCTATCGGTAAATTACCAGCCCGTCTTTATTTTGACTCCTATTTTGGCTTAATGAGCCCAAGTCTGATGTCAAGGGAAGATCCAATTGTTATTTCCAGGACTTTGAGTGTAATACACTAACACTTTAACTAACAGGGCTCCAGGCTAACTTTCCACTGGTAGTACCAGTGCTACCAACTTTCTCAGTTGGTAGCACACTTTTTTTTGGTACAGCATGGTATTAATCAATGACCTTGCATGCTGGTGAATAGTTGTCTTCATTTGCATACCCTAGTTTTGCATCTGAGTCTGAACCGCTCGCTGTCTCTCCCTCCCCGCCGGCCTCCTCTCTCCTCGTTTTGCTTTTTAAAATAATCAGCTATAGACAGCTTCGTCCTACGCTGCTACGTACATGCGCATCATGCGATGTGCACCGCTACGTACACCCGCATCACGCGTTGTGCACCGCTATCTACACGCGCATCACGTGCTGTGCACCGCTACGAACACGCGCATCACGCGCTGTGCACCGCTACGAACACGCGCATCACTCACTGTGCACCGCTACGAACACGCGCATCACTCGCTGTGCACCACTACGGACACGCACATCACAAGCTGTGCGTAGGGCACCATGTGCCGGCGGGGCTCCAATGATAATGATCATCATGCACTTGGCATGAATGCTACCATGTGAAATTTTAACTCACACACTGGAGCCCTGACTAAAGAATACTGTTATGCAATTAGTTTGCATATATAATTTTATAACATGCATTGTGTTAAACACTGATTATCAAACCCCTTATAAATACTTTAAATTAAATATAAATGAACTATTTGTCGAAACATCATACACATCATACATCATACACACATTCATCTCTGGCTGCTTCTGCTTTGCTCCCACTCATGCATCGGTTTCCCCAAAGTCAAAGATCTTTCGGCAGGGTGTCTGAGGGTGGGGGCTAATCTTTGTGACCTTTACGGTTGATGTGTTTTATATGTGAAGATTGATGGAGTCCGACTGAGTTTCTTTTGGCTGGTTTCGAACCCTGAGAGGCTCAGATGAATGGCTTTCTGCTCTCTACTTGAGCTGCCGCAGCCAGCGTTCCAATCAGCTCGACTGCTTCCTAATTATACTCTCACTGAATACACACACAAACACACGCTCTCTCACACATGCTCTCGCCTCTGCACAGCTGTAGTTGAACTTCCAGCTTGACGCAGAGGAGCAGTGGCAGCACTACTGAGTTCCAACGGGTCAGTGGGAAAGGCCTGCCCGGACACAGTCCAATACACAAGAGCAGGCACACACGCATGCACGCACACACACACGCACACACACACTCCTGTTGCTGTGTTCCCTTCTTTGCGCTCATGCACATTATGTAATTTGGCAGTATTTCTCATTTGTGTGTTTACGCACAATTACACAACTTTTTCTTCACAAACCCTAACACAGATTTAACACTAACACATCTTTACACGCACGCACACACACACACACACACACACACACACACACACACACACACACAAAATCAGTTCACTGGGACCTGAGGACACACACTGGCTGATGTGCGCAATCGCAGCTCATTGTCCTTCCAGTCATATTAGAGAGCAGGTTGTCAGGGTGGCATATGGATTTTTGTGTATTTTTTGTGACTTCTGTGTATTTGGCAAAGTCATTATGCCTAGTCTCTTTGGCCTAATGCTGTGTTTGAATTTTTTACCAGAGCCCAGTCCCCGAAGTAGCAGAGTGCACATGCGCGCGCGCACATACACACACACACACACGCATACAGAGCTTGGTTCTGCTTTTGTGGCTTTTTTCCTCTTAAATGTGCTCCTCTAGTAAGTAGCAGTTGCTAGCTTTTGTTTTGTTAGGCTCTTTCTGTGCGTCAGTTTGGCCTTGAGAAAAAGAAGGGCGAGGAATAGAGTGCGAGTTTAGACTCTTTTATTATTAATACATAGTGGTAATAATTGAAGCATTTTTAAAGCATTTCCCATCTGGAACACGATTAACCAGTTGGCATATTTTAGGGACTTGAACAAAGACCGCAACAATGGCATTGATTAAAAAACGGCCAAATGCCACTAGTTCACTTGTCCCTGTTCTACTGAACGGCCTTTACTTTGGTTGCACATGTGCATCAGCTCTTGAGAATGTCTCAGGGTCCGACTCTATAGTACATGGCAATTTCAAACCGTCAACCAGCAACATTTCATCAATGCCCTTCATCAAATGCAAAGTCAGTTGACAAGATAAGTAAGTGTCAAAGTCCAATTCTATTCCTAACTGTAAAGCAGAAATAATTGGCCCCTCCAAAGATGTTTAGACATACAAATCCTACTGGTATAATGTATCTTAGTGAAAAGAAGGGCTACATACTGTAACAAACAAGTGAAAAACATTTCTATTCCGTTAGTTTCTGCCGTCAGTATGGACGTGCTAAAGTCCTCCCACATAGGATCTCTCCTCTCAGGCACCCCTGCATGAAGGGCCGTTTGTTAATGATCTTGGCTTAATGCATATTCTGGGCCCCAAACAGCCTCATCCTCAAGGTGCTTGGAGCATACTGCTGTGGGCACGCACGCACACACACACACACACACACACACACACGCATATTATTTGTTTAGCAGGATAATAATGGAATCCAATATAATTAAGGCACAGCTGCAGAGAGAACCAAGCTTCTATCTTAGAGGTATTTCTCTCTCTCTCTCTCCACATACGCACACAGCAGTGTTGGGAACACTAATTATTTAATGGCACCATAGTAATGTGCAATGACGTAACAATGATTGATATCGGAGAGCCTTGGAATTAATGGGACTAGATGAGAGTGACAAAAAGACAGACGCTCCATGCGTTCTCTTGGCTTGTGTGTGTGTGTGTGTGTGTGAATAATGTCCTAATGGAGAAGCCGGAACATATGCCACCACAGCTCCTTTTTGCTCTGAGCAACGCCCTGTCCTCCCCTATGATGGATTGAATGTGGGAATCATTAGGAGATAGCAGAGCCTTTAATAAATGCTGTCGTTGGTTGTATTGTGCTGGCTCTTATTCTACTCTTCACCACTTAATCAAGCCTTTGTCTACAATTCAGCGCCATGGTATGTCTCTTCATTGCAATGCCTCTTGAATAGCAAAAATGTTAATAGCAAAAATCTTTCTCTTGTATATCTAGCATATTAACATGTTTAGGGAGATATATTTCTCCAACTGAGGAAGCGCTGAGAAAAATCTAAATGTTTTGACACATTTGGCAGTACTTTAGCACCACATCAAAAAAGCTTGTAAAATTAAAGCTATGATTTAGTAATTTATGCGTGCAGCCGTGCACTGTCATTTCCCCCCAATTTTCACTCGACTAAAAGCATTCCGTCCTACATAGACTGTATCTACAGGTTTACAAGCTTTTCATATAATTCACGTGTCAAGCTGTTTATTTTGTGGCTCCTAAGTGTTGTTGATGCTTTCTGGTGAGTCACTAGGTAGTAATTAATCTTGTTGGACTTACCGGCGCACAGGGTTAAGTCACTCTAACATGCTTTTCCTAGTTTTCAGCTCTGATTAAATCAAACATGTACTCCTCTTAAAGAGGCAGTGCAACAGCCTAGAACTGTAATCACATGAGTTCTTACCTTCTCTGTACATCAAGTAAAAAAACTCTTCTTTTTAAGTCGTACCATTGACTCATCCGATCAAAAAAGTAAAATCAGTATTATTTTTCATGCTATTTATGCATGCAATTAAAGTATAAAGAATAATTTAAAGAATTTCTCATTAATCCAGTTCCTCACTAGGCACCAGTAGTGGTTTCAAAGAGGTAGAGATTTTATCATGAGGCTAGGCCATTCCTTTACACATCTACGCACAGTACATGTAGGACAATGACATGGGTGGACTTCACATTGGCTCTTATTTGTTTAAAGGGCTCATTACTTTAAGACTCAATCAATCAAGGAACTTTATTATCCCCTATAGGGGGAGCAGAAAGAAAAAAAAAACGCATAAACATCAGACAACAATAGACAAATACAATATAAATATAAATACAGTAGGCCTATAACTACAATGATCAACCACTACATCACATTTAGTCATTTAAAAGGCAAATGGCTGCAGGGATCAATGAATTCTTAAATCGATTGGTCCTACATCTTGGCACAATAAATCTGTGGCCAGATGGAACTGGTCACGTTCTCTGGCCATTAAAGCTGGATAAGCACCAGAGCTTTCAGGTGTGATGGAGTTGACTGTTTAGTCTCTCTAATGTGTCTTCTCTCCTGACCGTCCCACAGGTGCTGCAGCACATCCTGAACCCGGCCTTTCTCTACAGCTTTGAGAAAGGGGAGGGAGAACAGCTCCTTGGTCCCCCTAACCCTGAGGGGGACAACCCCGAGAGCATCACCAGCGTCTTCATCACCAAGGTACGGCAGAACACACACACACACACACACACCCTTCTCCATTATCTCACGACTCATAACCTCCTCTCTCCATCACCCTTGATTTGATTACCTACAGTACGTCCTGCCTTTTCTCCCTAATTCCTTGTGTAATGTCTTATCAATCCCAGTGTCTTTATCTCTTCACCAGCTTCTGACTGCTCACTGTCTCCTCTCTTCCCCTCTCCTCTTCCCTCTTAAACTGTACCAGTTCACGCGTTTACATTTTTCACTCATCTCCAACCGTCTCTCTCTCTCTCTCTCTCTCTCTCTCTGTCTTTCTCTTTGTCTCTCTGTCTCTGTCACTCTCTCTGTCTCTCTCTCTGTCTCTGTCTCGCTCTCTGTATGTCTATAACTGGCTTCTCATCTCTCTGTCCTCCCCCACCGTTATTTGCACCATTTATCAGGGCAGACCATAATGGTCATAAATGTCACGATGTTACCGTGCTAAAGGTCAGTGTGTTTGTTTTCTACTGTGGTGGATCTCATCACTGACTTAACACCAGACCACTAATGGCTGCTAATGGATCCACTCTCCACAGGTTGAAACTGTTTTCCCCAAAACCTCTCTTCTTGTGCGTCAGATCTCTCTTGCCTTTTCTCTGGGGAATTGAAATGACGATGGGTGTTCTGAACGGAAAGTTTTGCTTTTGTGATTGTCATTCTTTTTGGGCACAGTTTGATTTAGTGAATAGAAAAAAAACAACCTTTAATCAGAAACAGAACAAGCCCCACCCCCTGCCCTCATCATTCACGTAATGGTCTAACCTTTAATTTCTACAGAAGCGTAGCTTTTATGTAGCACATCCAAGCAAGCTTCTTTATCAGACCGCAACCCCCATCAACAACCCACTACTCAGGTAACACGGATGAAAGTTCTGGAGGGCGAGGAGAAATTTGACGACAAAGAATATTGGATCCTACCGTACTCTGCAAACATACTCTGTAAATGTACAGTTACATTAGTTGTATAAATCAAAGATTAAATGTTCAGATTGAAAGGCTTCTTGCTTTTTCTCTATTATAAAAAAAGGTATGTCTAGAAAAAACATTGATGACTGTTGAGATCATACAAGATTATATTTCCAGAGTAAATACAGGGGTTAATAGTGCTTTTATTTGATTGTGTCC